>CAUYRH010131231.1:0-15926 GCA_963574655.1 Perodicticus potto | reverse complement strand
TTAACCAGGAAAAAAAGAGTAAAATCTCTAATTTCATCAATCAGAAATGGTAACGACGAAATAACAACAGACCCCTCAGAAATCCAAAAAATCCTCAATGAATACTACAAGAAACTGTACTCTCAGAAATATGAAAATCTGGTGAAAATGGAGTAATACCTGGAAGCACACCACCTTCCAAGACTCAGCCAGAAAGAATCAGAAACACTGAATGGACCTATATCAATCACTGAAATAGAGTCAACTATATGAAATCTCCCCCCAAAAAAGTCCGGAACCAGATGGCTTCACATCAGAATTCTACCAATCCTTTAAAGATGAACTAGTACCTATATTACATAACCTTTTCTAAAACATAGATTAAGAAGGAATACTTCCCAACACATTCTACGAAGCAAATATCACCCTGATCCCCAAAACAGTAAAAGAGTCAACAAGGAAAGAAAATTATAGACCAATATCATTAAAGAATATAGATTCAAAAATATTCAATAAAATCCTAACAAACAGAATCCAACAACACATCAAACAAATTATACACCATGATCAAGTTGGTTTTATCCCAGGGTTACAAGATTGGTTCAACACACATACATCCATAAATATAATACATCACATAAATAAAATAAAAAGAAAGACCATATGATACTCTCAATTGTTGCAGAAAAAGCTTTTGACAATATCCAGTATCTTTTCATGATCATAACACTTAAGTAAATGGATTTAGAAAAGTTATTTCTGAAACTGATAGAGGCCATCTACAGCAAACTCACAGCTAGTATCATGTTGAATGAAGTATAATTGAAAACATTTCCACTCATATCTGGAACTAGACAAGGATGCCCATTGTCTCCACTGCTATTCAACATAGTAATGGAAGTGCTACATATCTCAATGAGGCAAGAGGAGGGGATTAAAGCTATTCAATGGAGTCAGATGACATCAAACTCTCACTTTCTCAGATAATATGAACCTATACCTTCAAAACCTTAGGGACTCAACTACAAAGCTTATAGAAGTGATGAAGGGATGCAGTAGTGTTTCAGGACACAAAATCCATACCTACAAGTCAGTAGCTTTTATACATACCAACAATAGTCAAGCTCAATATATAGTCAAGGACTCTATTCCTTTTACAGTAGTGCAAAAAAGATGAACTATTTGGGAATTTATCTAACAAAGGACGTGAAATATCTTTATAAAGAGAATTCTGAAACTCCAAGAAAAGAAATAGCTGAAGATGTTAACAAATGGAAAAACATACCATGCTCATGTTTGGGAAGAATCAACATTGTTAAAATGTCTGTACTACCCAAAGCAATCTACACATTTAATGCAATCCCTGTTAAAACACCATCCATCATCATACTTTAAAGAGCTTGAAAAAATAGTGCTTACTTTTATATGGAATCAGGAAAAACCTTGAACAGCAAAGACATTAATCAGAAATAAAACAAATCAGGACAAATCACACTACCAGACTTCAGACAATACTATAAATCTATAGTGATCAAAATAGCCTGGTACTGGCACAAAAGTAAAGAGGTAGATATATGGAACAGAATAGAGAACTAAGAGATGAACTTAGCCACTTATCGTCATTTGATATTTAATAAGCCTATCAAAAGCATTAATTGGGGGAAAGATGCCCCATTTAACAAATGGTGCTGGGTGAATTGGCTGGTGACCTGGGGAAGAATGAAACTAGGCCCGCATTTCTTACAATTTCCAAAGATCTATTCTCACTGGATAAAATATTTAAACTTAAGACATGAAACTATAAAAATATTAGAATGGGGTTCAGGGAAAATGCTTGAAAAACTGGCCTCAGAGAAATTTTTAAGAGGAGGACCTCCCCTGGCAATTCAAGGAACACCAAAAATATATTATTGGGATCTCATTGAACTAAAAAGCTTCTGCACAGCCAATAACACAGTAGGTAAACCAAACAGACAGCCTTCAGAATGGGAAAAGATACTTGTAGGTTATGTAGAGAACTCAAACTGATCAATAAGAAAAACTAAATAATCCTATTTCTATGTGGGCAAGAGACTTGAACTGAAAGTTCGCTGAAGACAGGAGCATGGCCTACAAACACAGGAAAAAATGCTTATCATCTTTACTCATCAAAGAAACACAAACCAAAAATACTTTGCGATATCATCTAACTCCAAGAAGATTAGCCCACACCACAAAATCTCAAAACTTCGGATGTTAGTGTGGGTGCAGAGAGAATGGAACACTTCTATACTGCTGGTGGGAATGCAAGCTAATACGACCTTTTTGGAAAGAACTAAAAGAAACTAAATGTGGATCTGCTGTTTGATCCTGCAATTCCTCCATTACATATTTACCCAGATGATCAAAAATCATTTTACAACAGAGACATTTGCACCAGAATGTTTATTGCAGCCCAATTCATTATTGCCCAGTCATGGAAGCAACACAAAAGTCCATCAACCCACGAATGGAGTAATAAATTGTGGTAGATGTATACCATAGAATACTATGCAGCCATTAAAAAGATGGAGACATCACATCTTTTATGTTTACCTGGATGGGGCTGGAACATATTCTTCTTAGTAATCTCAAGAATGGAAAAAACATGTATCCAATATACTCAACAGTACTATGAAATCAGCATATAATCAACTACACATTCATAGGAATGGTAAAACATAACTATAGTCCAGAAATAAGGAGGGAAGAGGAGGGAGGGGTAGGAGAGGAGGAAGGCCAGGATGAGTGAGGGTTATTTGGGGGACCTCATCTAATGTGCATAATGCAATGATGCATTTTAAAACTATTAAGAGTAGAGTATAAATGCCTTACCATAACAACAAATAAGCAAACAGATGGTCGTAAGCATTCACATTTTATATCAAATCAGCAAGTTGTTCCCCAGAAATGCATTAAAGTACACAGTTATGATTTAATAAAGAAAAATAAATAAATAAATACATAGAAACAAAAAGGTTAACATGCAATGAGACAAATGGACTTAAACCATAGGATTTTTTAGACTTCCTTCACTTCCTCATTTGTTAGTAAAGTTAAGTTGACATATGTTTAAAATAATTGGTTAAAAATATTTCTTCAAACCCTAATGATAATCTCAAATCAAAAAACCTACAACAGATACACAAAAATTAAAAAGTAAGAAGGGGCAGAGCAAGATGGCAGACTAGAGAGAGCTTCTTTGTTGCTGTGCATGGTGAGATCATGGCTCCAGCCACTTATCGCTGGTTGGTTCTGCCAAGAAACATCACATCAAAGGCACAGGGAAGCAGCAGGAGACTCCAGGAGCTGAGGAGGATGTTGGTTGGGAGTAGTGTAGAATCTCACAGAGGGAGTGCACTTGTCTGCTGGCAGAAGCCAGCCAGTTAAACTGTTTTCAGATAGAGAGGGCCTGCCATGCAGGCATTTTTTCTGTTGTTTTTTTTTTTTTTTTTTTTTTTGACCTGGGCATTTGGTAGCACTGCCTTGGGACAGCTTGTACAAGTGAGGAAGTGATCTTAAACAATTCCCAGGGAATAAGACTGAGACACCAAGCAGAGCAGAGCTCTTGTTTGGCAGCTGGCCAGGCATAGCCATTCTGGGAGAGCTGCTTGGCAAGATCAGCCCACAAAGTCCTAGTGTGAGACCAGTTCTGACAATCTTGCTAAGTTTGTCAGCCACCCATAGGGATACTTGAGTGACACACAATTTCCTTGGAAAGCCGCTTTGTGGCCAAGGAACATGGACTGGAATGGTCAAGACATGTCAGCTTAAGCAGGCTGACGAGAGCTTCAGCCTCTCAACCCTGTAGGGATTGAGGGCAAATAAATCAGGAAGACAGGACTTGGTCTCCTCAGAAAGATAGAGGCTTCCAGCTGCCAACTTCTACAGCTGTATCAGTGTTGTGATTAGCACCTCATACCTCAGAACACCGCAAGTTGTCCAGGAAATATAGGGGCAGTGTGTGTGTGTGTGTGTGTGTGTTTCCTTTTTTTAAAAAAGTTTTTTTTTTTCAAAATATTTCCCCTAGATCTTTCTTTCTTTATTTATTTCTTTTGAGACAGAGTCTCACTTTGTCACCCTCAGTAGAGTGCCATGGCATCACAGCTCACAGCAATTTCAAACTCTTGGGCTTAAGCGATTCTCTTGCCTCAGCCTCCTCAGTAGCTGGGACTACAGGCGCCCGCCACAGCACCTGGCTATTTTTTGTTGCAATTCTCATTGCTGTTTTAGCTGGCTGTGGCCAGGTTCGAACCCGCCACCCTTGGTATATGGGGCAAGTGCCCTACCCACTGAGCCACAGGCACCGCCTTATTTATTTATTTATTCATTTATTTATTTAATAGCTATAATTTTTCATTATTTCCTTTTTGAATACCAAGGGCTTCATTCTTGCCAGTGTTTCTGCTCCTGTTCTTCTTTCTCTTTCCCAATTTTATCCCTTAAGGTTTTTTGTTTGTTTGATTTGTTTTCTTTTGTTTTGTTGTATACTATATTTATTTTTCCATTGTTACTTTCTTCAATAGCAAGCATTCTGTTTTCCTACTTCTTTTGTTCTTTCCTTTCCATTCCTTTCTCTCTTTGTAAATATTTTTCTATTTTCCTTATCTATCCCATGTAAATTTCTCAAATAAGAACTAGGATATACCACCCTTTTATGATATCTTATATAATTATTATTTTCAATTCTCTTCATTTACTTTTATTGTTATTATTATTTATTTGTTATGATCCATTTTATTATTTGTAAATCAATGTTTCATTTGTGGGATGGAGCCTCACTCTGAGGCCTAGGATGGGGAGCCACAGCATTGGGCTAGCATAAGGAGACTTTGATCCCCTGATATAGGAGGTCCTTCTATCTTGGCCATTGGAAGCATACTATTGGTAGATCCAATAGTGATGAACTGTAGTTTTCTTGGAGGGTTGCACTCTCTTTGATGGTGGTGGGGTCTTGTTTTTCCCAGGCTGGTAAGGAATTCCTGACCTCAAGGCTGGATATTGTGGGTGTGGCTGAAAACACCTTGCTAAACATCACTATTCCTCCTCTCTCATTCTGTTTTTTTCGTCTTTTGTAATCTTGTCCTTTTACTCACCCTTTCCTATTTATTTTGTCTTCTTCTGTCTTTTCTTCTTTATTGCTCTTCACTCTTCTCTTCCTTTTGGTCCTATACAAAAAGGACGCTTTAACACGTAAGGACAGAGACAAGGTAACTGAAAGAGAAGGAGGAAGTGAAAGGAAATAATAGAGTAAGGAGAGAGACTAAAAGAAAACACTGATGAGGAAAAACCAACATGAAAACCCAGAACAGAACACACCCCAAGAGTTCATGAGGTAACTACTTCAGAGGATTTCAGCTATAAAGAAATGTTAGAGGCAGAAAGAGAGGGAGGGCAAGGAAGATGGTAAACTAGAAGCACCTTTAACCTGAAACTCCCATCCAGAGGGAGAGATATTGGACAGAAGTGGACTCACTGAAGATGTAGGTGAGGAACCAATCATAGAAGGAAGATAGACAATGCACATCATCTTTGTTGAGACAAGCTGAAGACATCAAAGTCCAGGTACATACCCCATCACCAAGTGGATGGGAGACCCCTCTCCCAAGCTGGAGGACCACTGTGGGCTCTCTTCAAGTGAGCAGGAAACACAGGACCTTGCATATTATTCCGTAGAAGAGAGCTGCTAAACTTTGAGCCTCCCTCTCCAGAGAGGTCCAACCTTGGAGCATAGGTGTCATTCTGCCTGGCATAAAAGCAATAAAATATTTTCCCCACAATTCTGAACACACAGTTCAGCCTTCACCCCCCCCCCCCCCGCCCAGCCCAGCTGCCTGACGGTCTACACCCTTCAGTGTCCAGAGATTTTTTGAATTCTCTGAGAGGCCTGGACATTGTGTAGGCCACTGAACAGCAGCGTGGAAACAGTAACTTGAGGGGAAGAAAAGGAGCGTGGGGAGAAAGGGACGTGCAAGGAGGGAGTGACACATGGAGACAGCAAGTTGGGTGTCAAGGCATTGGTACACCAGTTCAGACTTTGGCCGGTGAACTTCCCTGAATTTCTTACTCATCAGAGGGGACGAGGCTCCATCCCCATAGGTTTACCAAATGGAATGCCTGTGGATTTCTACTTTCTGGATGCTTGAAACTCTTTGAATGTTTTTTCATGTGCAGTGATGGTACTGCCTGGGACAATCCGATTAGAACCATTGACCTGGGCTGTCCATATGGGAACCCTCCAAGCAGCAGTTGTTTTGTAGGGGAGAGGAAGAGAATCCCCTCTACCTGTTTCCAGTGGGTGGCAGGGTTCCTCAGTTGTTTGTATCTCTCTTCAGTTGAGATTTCAGCCTAATACCTCAACTTACTAGGATTGAGTAGGGGCAAGCTGACATCAAGACAGAGCCAGCTTGATTGTCTCACCAAACAAGTCATCAGAGTCTCTGGCTCCAGCTTTGAAAGGGACCTTGGTGAGGCTGTAGGGGAAAAGCCACAGTCACAAGCCCTAAAACACTGGCAAACAGCTGGTAAGCTCTAATTCCTGGGGCCCCAATATAGTCTCAACCCACCAGTTTTAATTGCCATGTTGTGGAAAATGCTCATAAGGAGGAACTAGAGGAAGAACTCTGGCAACACAAATAATCAGAGTATACCACCAGTTCTCCAGAAAACACTCAAACACATTTTCCTTGATGTTCAACACAATGTTCTACCACCAAAGAAAATTCACCCAGAATTTAAACAACAAATCCTAGATTCCACAATGGTGAAAGGGTTAAAAATATGAACTGCCCCTTTGAAAAACAAGACAACCAAAAACACTAACATATCTATCAATTCTCTCAATTATTGAATGGCATAAATTCTCTTCTAAAGAGGCACAGATTGGCTAACTGGATACAAAAACTCAGGCCAGGTATCTGTTGTCTACAAGAGACTCATCTTAGGTCAAAGGATAAAGCAAGACTCGGTGTCAAGGGATGGTCATTTATAATACAGGCAAATGGAAATAAGAAAAAATTAGGGTTTGGAATCTTATTTGCTGATACGATTGAATTTAAACCTACAAAAATAAGGTAAGACAAGGATGGACACTACATATTTGTCAAGGGAAACACTCAACATGAAGAAATTTTAATAATTAATATTTATTCACCCTATCTGAATGCTCCTTAATTTATAAAACAAACCATAATATATTTGAACAATATTATATCTTCCTGCATTACAATAGTTGGAAATTTTAAGACTCCTTTGGCAGTTTTGGATAGTTCCTACAAGAAGAAACTAAACAAATAAATAATGAACATAAATTTGACCCTAGAAAAAATGAACTTAACAGATATCTATAGATAATTTCACCTTAATAAAACTGAATACACATTTTTCTCATCAGCCCATGGATCATCCTCCAAAATAGATCATATCTTAGAACACAAGTCTAACCTGAACAAAATTTTTATTAAATTATAAACACATAGATCATGTATACATTAATGAATTTATGAGGTACAATGTGCTGATTTCATACAGTATTAGGAACACTTACATCACATGGGTTAATATATACCTCATCTCGTTTACTGATTGTGTTAAGACATTTATACTCTATGTTAATAGGTCTGACATGTACCCTTGCATTTTGCACATAAGTGCGATCCCACCATTCACCCTCCCTCGATCTGACCTCACCCCTGCCCTCCCATCCCCCTCCTCCCTCATTCATCTTGGGCCACAGTTGTGATCTATTCTTCATATGAAAGTGTGAGTGATTGTAAATTGGTTTCATAATGGTACTGAGTACATGGGATATTTTTTCTTCCATTCTTGAGATACTTTACTAAGTAGGATAAGTTGCAGCTCCATCTATGTAAACATAAAAGATGTAAAGTCTCATTCTTTTTTAAGGCTGCATAATATTCCATGGTGTACATATGTCACAATTTATTAATCCATTCATGGGTCAATAGGCACTTGGGCTTTTTCCATGACTTGGCTATTATGAATTGAGCTGTAATGAACAATCTGGTGAAAATACCTTTTTATAAAGTGATTTAGGGTCTTTTGGACAGACACCTAGTATAGTAATTGCAGGATCAAAGGGAAGGCCTACTTTTAGATTCCTGAGTATTCTCCATAATTCTTTCCAAAAGGGATATATTAGCTTGCATTCCCACCAGCAGTGCAGAAGTGTTACCTTTTCTCCACATCCACGCCAACATCTGTAGTTGTGGCATTTTGTTATGTGAGCCAGTCTTATGGGAGATAGATGACATCTCAAACTGGTTTTGATTTGCATTTCTCTGATAATTAAAGATGATGAGCATTTTTTCATGTGTCTGTAGGCCATGTGCCTATCTTCTTCTGAGAAGCTTTTGTTCAAGTCCCTTGCCCTCAATGAAATGGGATTACTTGTTGTTTTCTTATTAATAAGTTTGAGTTCTCTGTGTATTCTAGTTATCAAACATTTGTCCGAATCATAGCCTGCAAATAACCTCTTCCATTCTGAGGGCTGTCTGCTTACTTTATTTACTGTGTTCCTGGCTGTGCAGAAGCCTTTTAGTTCTATCAGATCCCAGTAATGTATTTTAGGTGCTGCTTCAATTGCCAAAATAGATCATATCTTAGAACACAAGTCTAACCTGAACAAATATTTTTTTATTAAATTGCCAAAATAAAGTATTCTCATAAAGTATTGTCCCAGGCCAATTTCTTCAAATGTTTCTCCTTCTCTCTCCAAAAATCTTTATAATTTCACGTCTTAAGTTTAAATCTTTTATCCAGGGAGATTCAATTTTTGTTAATGCTGGAAGGTGTGGGTCTAGTTTCAGTCTTCTACAAGTCACCAACCAATTCAGCCAGCACCATTTGTTAAATAGGGAATCTTTCCCCCAATTTATGTTTTTCTTAGGCATATCAAAGATCAAATGATGATAAGTGTCAGGATTCATCTCTTGGTTATCAGTTCTTTTTCATACATATACATCTCTATTTTTGTGCCAATACCATGCTGTTATGATCACTATAGATTTATAGTTTAGTTTGAAGCCTGGTAGTGTGATTCTACCAGATTTTCTTTTATTTCTATGTAATGTCTTGGCTATTTGAAGTTTTTTTCTGACTCCATGTAAAAATAAATACTATTTGTTCCAGATCTTTGAAGAATCATTGTGGTGATTTGATAGGGTTTGCATTAAATTTGTAAATTTCTTTGGGTAATCTGGACATTTTAACAATGTTGATTCTTCCTAGCCATGAGCATGGTATGTTTTTCCATTTGTTAATGTCTTCAGCTATCTCTTTTCTCAGAGGTTTGTAATTCTCTTTATAGAGATATTTCACATCATTTGTTAGGTAAATCCCCAAATGTTTCATCATCTTTAGTACAACTGTAAAAGGGAATATAGTCCTTGACTGGTTTTTTTGGCTTGAATATTATTGGTATATATAAAAGTTACTGATTTGTGAGTATTTATTTTGCATCCTGAGATGCTACTGTATTCCTTGATCACTTCTAATAGTTTTGTGGTTGAGTCCCTGGGATTTTCCAGGTATAAACTCATATAATCTGCAAAGAGTGAAAGTTTGATTCACTCTGACCCAATTTATATACACTTGAAGGCCTTCTCTTGCCTGATTGTGATGGATAAGACTTCCATTACAATGTTAAAAAGCATGATGAGAATAGTTAAGATTGTATATGAAACCAGCACATTGTACCCCTTGATTGCACTATTGTACACAGCTAGGATTTAAAGATAAAGACAATAAAATAAAATAAAATAAAGCAGTGGAGAAAATGGACAACCTTGCCTGGTTCCTGATCTGACTCAAAATGTTTTCAACTTTACTCCATTCAATATGATATTGGCTGTGAGTTTGCTGAGTACGGCCTCTATCAGTTTAAGAATTGTCCCTTCTGAGAGCAAAGGCAAGATGACTGACTGGAGTAAGCTTTCCACAGATGCTACTGTCCAGAAGGAGAGTTAAAGGACTCCCCCATGGAGTCAAGATTCGTGGGCATTTTCTCAAGGGGTGTGGACCAGGCAGGGGCTGTTGCTGATCTGTGCTGATTCTTTGGCAGTGGGGAAAGGAGAGGATGGTCAACTGAGAGGGAATTGTACAGGAGAGGCAGTTCCCTGTAGCACAAAGCAGCAGCCACAGCAGCAGGAATAATAGGGCTCTCACCCCTGGGGATATTTTGAAAGGACACTCCAGTCTCTCTGGGCAACCAGAGGAAGCCGGGCATCTTCTCTGCTGGCAGCCACTGGTGGAACAGATCTGGGTGGGAAAAGCAGGACCCATGAGTAAAGGGTATGCCTAAGGCAATACCAGCCTGGGTGGAGTGCAGAGACTAGAATATACCCACACAGAGACAGCAGACTCCCCGGGTGGTGCTGACCCAGAGGACTGCTTCACTGCACCTCAGAGGCACCTGGCCCTCAGGAGATCATAGCTGAGACAAAGGTGGGCAGGCAGAGGCTAGAACTGACAGCTAAGTGTGAGTTCTGACCGCATCCGCCCTAACAAAAATTACAGCCAAGACTGGGCAGCAGCACAGACAGGGCTGATTTGCTCAAACAGTGTCTGATCCACAGAGGAACATAGCTGGGAAAGACACAAATTCTGTGAAGTTGTTCTGTTCTGTCAGCAACATCAATCAGGGGAAGGCCTGGAACTGAGTGAACCACCCCAGCACCCATTAATCACCCAGGTTGTCAGGCCTCAATTCCCCCTGCTGGATAGTGGCAGCGAGTGGTGGCCTGGCTGAGGAGACATAGATCTCCCTGTGACTCAGGCAGGTGCAAACCCCTGGAGCATCTGCTCATTGGAGGGAAGTGGATCATAGCCCTGTGGTATTACCAGTGACTGGGTGTGACAGAGGTGAAAGGTGGGGAAGGAGGCATCCATTTTCCCAGACTAATTTATTTGCTGGGTGAGTCCTACTGACCTCATGGAGCACTGAAGCAAGTCATAGGTGAGCTGCCAGCAGACCACGGCTATCTAGTTGATGGAGACATTTTGAACTTTCCCACCTGAAACTGGTGCTGCCTGGGACAATTGATTTAGACCTCTTGAAGTGGGCAAATCACCCGAGGACTATCCAAAGTGGTACCCTGTGTGTGTGGTTGTGGGAAGGTTTGATTTTCCTTTTCCAATTATTGCCTGTGGGGGGTGGGTTGACTTAATTGCTTGTATTTCTCCACAGCTGAGACTTCAACCCAGAGTAACTGATTCACTAGGGTAGGACAGAAACCAGCTGAAAACAAGACAGAGCCACTTAGCCCCACCACACCAAGAAGGTCCCCAGTTTCTCAGGCTGTAGCACTGTACAGGTCCTTGGCAAAGTTCTAGAGGAAAAGGTACAGACCCCAGTCCCAGATTTTGGGCAAAGGACTGGCCAAAAACTACTCCTGGAGCCCCCAATCCAACTTCTCCTTGTCTGCTCATCCTGCCAAATGGTGGAAAATAATCATGGGGCAAAATCAGTGGAAAAACTGTGGTAACATGAATAAACAGATAAGATCAACCTCCACAAGGAACAATTTGGTACACACAACTGAAGATCCCATTCATAAACAGAGGGATGAGATGTCAGAAACCAAATTCAGAAGTTGAATTACAAATAAGATCAATAGAATAGAGGGAAAGCTAGAATGAGAAATTCAAGGAGCATTGCAAAAGTTGTCTCAAGAATTCAATGAATTCAAAGACAAAATCAGCAAAGACTTTGACACGTTGAGAAAAGAACTTGCAGCTCTCAATGATCTGAGAAATACAGAAGAATCCTTGAGTAACAGAATGGAGCAAGAAGAAAGGATTTCTGACATTGAAGACAAAGCTTTTGAATGCACCCAAACTCTCAAAGTGGAAGAGAAATGAAGAGCAAAACTGAATCATTCTCTCAGAGAGCTCTGCGATAATTAGAAGAAAATCAATATTCGCCTGAAAGGGATCCCTAAATGTGATGAAGTGGCTTCAAAGGCACAGAGGCTCTTCTTCATGTGATTATGAAGGAGAACTTTCTGACATGCCAAGAGATTCTGAAATTCAGATAGCAGACAGTTTCAGAATTCCAGCATGACTCAACCCGAATAAGACATCCCCCAGGCAAATCATAATTAACTTCACTAAAGTTCATACAACGGAGAAAATTCTGAAAGCAACCAGAAATAAAAAACCATAACCTGCAAAGGGGAGACTATTAGAATGACTGCAGATCTCTCTGCTGAAAACTTTCAAGTGAGAAGATGATGGTCATCAACTTTTAATCTCCTAAAACAAAATAACTTTCAACCCAGGATCCTGTATCCAGCTAAACTGAGTTTCAATTATGATGGACATTAAAAACTTTAATGTCATTCACATGTGGAAGAAATTTGCCATAACTAAACCAGCACTCCAGGATATTCTCAGACCTATCCTCCACAAGGACCAGCACAGCCCTCCACCACGAAAGTAAACTCACTCAAAAACTTCTGATCAAATTTCAACTTCCACAGTGACAGAATGGTTAAAAATTTTCACTGGGCTTTTGAAAAACTTGATACTGGGGAGCAAGATGGCAGTTGGGACAGACGCATAGCCCATCTCTTGCAGGACATCAGGTGAGAGGGAGGGAGCTCTGGATCTTTCCCCGTGTGGATTATTGGTGTGGATGGACAGCTGGAGATGCACAGCAAATTGGTGGATTGCTATATTTGAGGTGTAGTTCAAAACCTCGGACTCTGCCATAGACTTTTCCCCTGCCTGGCAGAGACAGCCGGCAGCCGGCCCCTCCCACAGGGAGGACAGCAGTTTGCAACTCACAAAACCTAATTGATGAAAGTTTCAGTGAAGCATGGATTCCTGAGTTTGGTCACCAGAAAGGGGTGCTGCTTGGAGCCATAGAGGACTAGGCAGCCCAAGGGAGAATTGAAGGGAGGAGATCCTGCCAGGAAACAGACATTTCAAATTGTCCAAAATGGTGGACACTTTTTCCCCAGATCATTGAGAGTAATTGAATGGACAGTGCCATCCTTGGTGGGGAATCCTGGTGAGGTCTGACTGTTCAGGGTGTGCAAGGAACTGTGGCTTGGAGGAGACACTCTGAGCTGTGGAAATTGGTGAAGAGAGTCCCCATGCACCACAGCTGTGGAAACGGCGGCAGTCCAAAGCGGTGGCAAAAGAAGCGGCGGTGGTGGCCAGAGCTGCAACAGCCATGGCGGGGAGCCCCTTTCCCACAGCCAGTTGCAGTTGCCAGTTTGCGGGAGAACATGGGAGCAGAGTGAGATTTATGAAGCATGGACTCCTACACCAAGTTTGGAGGTCAGATGGGAGTGCCATCTGGAGCAGAACACCCGAAGTGGGGCACCGTTTAGAAAACAAACTATTGGAGTAACTCCAAAAATGTTGACCAGCTGGGTAGAGTAGTTACCATAGTAACAAAGTAAATGGTAAATCAGGTATAAGCCTGGGAACCACTCACAGCGCCATCTGCTGTCCAGAAACTATATTGCATTATAAATTTATTCACACTAAACATGACATCTACCTCATACATATAGATGTGTATTTCTATATATATACAAGAATAATATTTTTGAGGTTGGTGTTTTTTTTTTCATCCTTTTCTTGGAGGAGCCATTGATAATTAATTTTTAATTTTACTTTCTTTCTTATGTTATTTTATTTCTTCTATTTTCAATTGTATTTTTCCTTTTCCTTTCTTCTTTTTTGTAACTCTTTTATGAATACTACTTTCTTTTTTCTCTCTCCTCTTCCTTTTCGTCCCTTCTTATGACTTCTGAAAGTGCTTACGTCAGATTTTTAGAGGCTTTTTTTTCCCAAGTATTTTACAAGTATCATTATTTTTATTGTAGATTTTATTGTTGTTGTTGTTGTTTGTTTTTTTGTTTGTTTGTTTTGTTTTGTCTGTATGTCTATGTGTTTCTGACTGTGGGTACACCTGTGGGCTTGTGTGTCTGGTAGCCTTTTTACTTGTTTATTATTTCACTTGGTTTCAATGTGATTGGTGTTCTAAGTGTTTTCCTTGCCACCTTGATCCTTCAGTCTACCCCCTCCCCCGGTCTGGAAATCTAGAAGTCCAACTCATCCAGAATCCAGATTGTTGGCATTTCTTAGCTAGGACCGGGCATTGCATAGACTGTGGCTGTACAGCTGTACTGTTCCTGTGAATCCAGTAACTGTACAGGAAGACATAGAGTGAAAGGAGACTTTCCTGGCCCAAATAAAAATAGTGTCTCAGCAGCAGACAGAGGCTAGGGTTCCCACACTGTGGGTGGAGGCTCAGAAGCTGCTGAAGTGCACGAACATAAGAGGAAGCACCTTCCACCCAACTTCAGCATTAGTAGAGTGATCCTGCTGTGGTCTAACTCTGGTGAGTCATCTCCCCATCTCTGTTGCCTTCCAGAAGGAGCCAAACCTCGCCCTATATGGATTCCAGTACTACAGAACAGCAGCAACAAGGGTGCAGTGGCCGAGGGAGAAATTCTTTTGCTATCTGGATATCCTCAAGTTTGGACCGTACTCAGGTGGAACTTTCTTCAGCTGCAATTGAGCACCTGACGCAGGCAGACCCCAGCCTCCCCTGCTGGATGGTGGTAGACTGTGGTAACCACGAGGAGGAGACAAGGACCTCATTTTGATTTCAGCAGGTGCATAGTCCTGGCACATTTGCTTTTGGGGCAGAACAGGGACACAGAGACTGGGTTAACAGAGTCTGCCAGAGAGACTACCACAGACTGGGGTGACCAAAATCTGGTGATGAAGGACGACCAAGGTGAGGTAAGAGGCACCAACCCCCTAGCTCTAAACTTCCTACTGCACGGGCATTTCTGACTCCTCAGAGCTGCAAAGGCACTCAAATCACATTTGAGCTGCCAATAGCCCCTAAAATCTAGTTGCTGAAGCCCTCTTGAACTTTCCAGCTAGAGAGCGGGGGGCTGTCAGGGACAATTGATCTGGAACTCTGGAACTGTACAAATTATCCAAGGACCCTCCAAGGTGGGTCCCAGGTTTTTCTGTAGTGGGAAAGTTTGATTGTCCTCTTCCAGATATTACTGGTGGGAGAGGGGATGTCCTAGTTGTTTGTATTCCACTGAACCTGAGACTGCACCCCAGGGTTACTGATTCACAAGGATTTGATAGAAATCAGTTGGATACAAGACAGAGCCACCTACCCCCACTACACTAAGTAGGCCTGCTAAATTGTAGAGGAAAAGCTGCAGTCACCAGTCCCAGTTCCTAGGTGGAGGGCTGGTCAATTACAACTGTAGAAGTTTCCAGTTCAATTTCACTTGACCTGCTCATCTAGCTAAAAACTCAAAAACAATCACGGGGCAGAATCAGCGGAAAAACTCTGGCAACATGAATGAATAGAACAGTGCAACTCCCTCAAAGAATGACAAACCATCCAATCCAGTGGATCCCGTCCACAAACAGATAGCTGAGATGTCTGAAATCGAATTTAGAATCTGAATTGCAAACAAGATCAACAAAATGGAAACAAAGATGGAGGTAGAAATTATGGGATTAATTCAGAAGATGTCTCAAGAATTCAACCAATTCAAAGACAAAGTGAACAAAGATTTTGACACATTGAGACAAGAAGTTGCAACCCTCAAAGATCAGAAATCATAAAAATGAAATAACAACAGACTCCTCAGAAATTCAAAAAATCCTTAATGAATATTACAAGAAACTTACTCTTAGAAATATGAAAATCTGAAAAAAATTGACCAATACTAGGTATTATGTCACCTTCCAAGACTTAGCCAGAATTGTTGACGCCTTGCCCGCAAGAGAGACAACGAAAGGAAGGACTTCAAGCGTGAGCCTGTACAAAAGATGTTTTATTTTGTTAGAGTAGTCCTCTCTCCTCGCCTTCTTCCTTTCTTCTTCTTTTTATACACCCTTATTAAGGAACCTCG
>CAUYRH010131228.1:0-11889 GCA_963574655.1 Perodicticus potto | reverse complement strand
TACAGGATTTCACAGAACTTGGAAATTTCCAAGTTCCAGGAAGTTACAAATTCCTAAGGGCTGAGTCACCATGGAGAGGACCCTGCAAGTGTATCCTGTGCTCTCCTTGACAAAACCTGTTCTCCCAGACCTCACCCTTCTTGGGTATCCTCTCAGGACAAGGAGCCGAAACACAGAGGTCAGGAATGGAGAAGACAGAGAGAGCGGTGGGTGGGGAGGAACACAGCTGCTGAGAAAACCCAGCTCTTCACGGACAGGGTGTAAGGACCTAATTCTCATTTCTGCCTCCAGTCTCCCTTTCTGTTGGCCAAAACCAGCTGGAAGTCAGGGAGCAAGGGAACCCAAGTGACTCAGCATCCTGGGGCCAGCCTCTGTAGGCACCAGTGAGGCCGGGAGGGGGAGGTTGGCTCTAGAAAGACTATTGGAGAACAGTTGGACTAATGGAGAATAGTCAAAATGATCCCCACACATGCAAGCATCCCTGCAGGGGCAACACCATCAGCTCTTTGACCCAAAACTTTGTCTTATATTCTCCAACTTAATATAATTCACACAGACAAATACAGATGCTGTTCAACTTACAACAAGGTTACATCCCAAGGAATCCATTGTAAGGGGAAAATATCATAAGCCAAAAATGCTTTCCTATGCCAAAGCTACCTAACATCATAGTTTAGCCTGGCCTGCCTTACACATGCTTAGAACACTTACAGTAGCTCACAGTTGGGGAAAATCACCTTACATGAAGCCTGTTTTTTAATAAAGTGTTGAATATCTTGTGTAACTTATGAATACTATACTGAAAATGAAAAGCAGAATGGTTGTATGAGAACTCACTAACTATATATAATTTTGGTGCCATCATAAAGCCAAAACAAAAACCAAAAGAACCCATCTGTGAGTTGAACCATTGTAATTTGGGATGACCTGAATTTAACACTTATCAGTAGTTAATATCTTGGCAGGTGCATTCATTGTTTGTGCTGCCATAGCAAAATACCACAGGCAGAGTGGTTTAAATAGAGACATGTATTTTCTTACAATTTGAGAGGCTAGAAATCCAGACCCAAGGCTGTGTCTTCCAAGGTCTCTCTCCTCAGCTTGCAGACAGCTGCCTTCTCACCGTGTCATCATGAGGTCTTTTTCTGTGCATATACATCCCTGGTTTCTCTGTGTCCAAATTTCCTCTAGTAAGGACACCAGGCATAATGAACCATAATTAGACCCACTCTAATGGCCTCATTTTAAGTAAATCACCTCTTTAAAGGCCCTAGCACCAAATACAATCTCATTCAGGATACTGAGGGTTAGGTCTTCAGCATATGAATTTGCAGGGGGCATAATCCTGCCCACAACAACAGGGATGGCTTATTAGACTAGCTTGTAACTAGTTCAAAGAGAATTGAAGAGGTAAATTGAAATTGGAAGAGTGAACAGGGAAGGAAACATCCATAGTATTTTGCCTAAGTGGACACTTCCAGGGCACAATTTGCTCTAGGGGACACCCCTGCCCATGTACAGTCTTCAAGTGCTAATGGAGTGAGGCTTAGGAGGTATTGTGGAGGGCCCTGTCCCTTACCTGTTTCATAGTTTTGCCTAGTGATGTGCTACTTGGATCTCGCATAGAGCAAGAATTTTTACTAAAGTTCCTAAAACAAGGATGCCTTTTGACATATGACCCTAGAGAGTGTTAAAATCAAATGACACCAAATCCACTTGTGATAATGAAAATAGAATCAATACTCCAACAGTGATTTGCACCCTCCCTATGAATCAGACTCTGCTCTAGAACTTTAAAAAATACACACAAGAGACAGGCTGTGTCCCTGAGATTCCAATAAAGTTTGGAGTGGGGATTTTGTATTTTTTAAAATTTTGAAGATGATTATAGTGCCTGGCCAGAGTTGAGAAATGCTGGAAAATCTTTATATGGAGGAGTTGTGTATACTTGCAATTTAACGCAGGTGAATTCAACTCTCCACACTCAAAGAGAAAAAGCAGTTTAAAAAGTGTGGGCATTTTCCACTATTGCACATAAACCCTGAGGATGTGGCCAGGGGCAAGGTCAGGGGTCTGTGTTCCTGTGGCTGCATCTGCCTCTGAGAGTATGTGAGTGTTGCCACACCTGTGTGAAAGGCTAGTGTTTTTTGTACATATTTCTGTACATCATGGCTCTTAAATTAAGCCAACAGCTTTACCTGCTACTCAACCACAGAGAAAGTGATTCGTGTTCCAACCCTGCAGGAGAGATTGTCCAGGGATAGGCTTATTCAGAAACTGGTGTGTTGGATTCCAGCATAGCTCCTTTCAAGAGATTTTTTAGTCAGATTTTGACTGTATGAGATTTTCCCCTTAAAAGCTAATTTTAGAGCCTCATCCCTATGTAAGACAGGATTCCACTCTATTAAGTTAACATTTTCTGTATAAAGAGGATGTTCCTAAATGGATTTAAACTGAGTTTTCTAAAGCATTTAATTCCTTCAACATTGCATGTGGAAGAGTTAGTAAGCACCTGCACACATAGGACCTTGTGAGCAGGATGCAGACTTCCTGCCCTCAAGGCTGCACTCCAGTCATAGAGACAGGAAAAGCAAGTAACACACTGTGCCTGGGATGGCAATTGTGCAAGGTCTGGAAATTTCATGAAACAGCGCAAAGGGTAAATGAACCAGAGGGAGAATGGCAGGGAATTGAGAAAATAAATCACACAAGAGATGTAGATTACATGAAAGACAAAGAGATGGGACAGGAAGGTCTGGTGCAGCTAATGATTGCAGCCAGCAATGAATCCTGTGAGCGGCTGTATTTATATGGTAACTAAACAAGGTTATTTATGTTAACAATGTTGCAAATCAGCAGGGAAAGCTAGTGGGAATATTTTCTTCTTACAAGACTGAGGGGAAGTGACTGGATAAGTAAAAGGAGTTTTATCATATCAATGACATGAATCTTAGTACATGGGGTAAAGATTAACTTTAGGGAAAGAAGGCTATGTGCTTTTAAGCAAAAGATAGGAAAGTATACAGAAGCTTCATGACTTTTGGCAGAGGGGAGCAAGAAGAAAGGACTATTGTTGTTTTAAGAAGGGAGGAGAAGCAATTGATGGTTGCCCCTTGAATGTACTTCCTGGGCTGAGGGGGTCTTGCCACCTCACAATCCCCACTCCATATGGGAGGGGGGAAATGCTACAAGAAAGCTGAGCAGGTGGAGGAGGTGGAAAAAATGGAAAAGAGAGTGGGTCGGGTTGGCAGGCACAGCTAGGTTTCAGGGAGAAAGGAGGGTACTGAGCTGACACTCCAGACAGTTGGTGCCATTGGTACTAGGAGCTGACAATGGAATTGGCAACGCGAAGATCATGATGATCTTGACCATGGGAGTTATCAAGGGGCAGCAGGAACAAGAAGGTTGGATCTAAGGAAATTTAGAGAGTGAGGGGAGTTGCACACCCTGGGTACAGGCACTCATCTCTTTTTATTGTTGTTGCAGTTTTTGGCCAGGGCCGGTTTGAACCAGCCACCTCTGGAATATGGGGCTGACACCCTAATCCTTGAGCCACAGGTGCCACCCCAGGCACTCATCTTTTTAAATGCCCACTTTGAGCCTCTGGCAGAGGCAAACACCGTGAGTGGATGATGTGTGAAGGGGAGAGAGCAGTTTTTCAATTCAAAGGGCAGGCAGTTCCTGGTCTAGACCAGGGGTATCCAATCTGTGGTGGGCCATCACAAAAAGTGTGCACACACCCTTCTTTTGCACATTGACTGTTGTTAGTGTTTGTGTATGACCGTGTGGCCCAAGACAACTCTTCTTCCAATGTGCTGCAAAAAAGAGCAAGGTTGAACACCCTAAGACCAAGGCACACTCCCCTCGTGTGTGCAGTCTCCCAGACTCCCTTTCTGGGACTCTTTCCCACTACCCTGCCCCCTTTAGGTTCCAATGATGATGGTTTCAAATCCTGCTGCATGTCATTCTAGCAAAGCACAAGTCAATTCATTTCCTCTTCATGGGGCCTTTTTGCTCTGAGCCTTATTACAGAGTGAGATATAGAGACTGTCTCATGCTTTGCAGGCACACCTCACTTCTACATCAGGGAGGAGAGTCTTTTCTGGGTCAAAGACCATTTCCAAATCCAGTGGTGTCTGCAGCTGCCTGGGCCTGCTGAAGCCAGTCTTAAGCGTTTCTAAAAAAGGAAAACCAAGATAAGCCCAAACGGAGAAGAACAGCCTGAATGGCTTCTTGCCTGGGTGGTGGGGAGGAGGTATCAGGCCTCATCTTTCCTCCTCTGAGAGGCAAGAATACTTTAGGCCCTCAAAGAATGCCCCAATTTATACAATTCACTTCTACCGCATTAAGCCTGAGTGGCATTTGGTGGCAGATAAAGTCTCTCTATGTCACATAGCAGAGGGCTGCGTGACCAGATCCTGTTTAGAATTACACTTAAAACCTGGAAATCGAATGATATGTCCAGATAACTTCTGTGGTAAACCCCAAACCAGTCAGGCTTCAGGTTAAGCCTCTGCATTTTTAAACAACATGCCTTTATTCTTCCCAGGCCAGCACTCAGGTTTTCCTGCCAGGATATCAAATCGCAGGGGCTGAATGTGCCCTCTGTGTGCACATGAGAGGATCACCTGCCAAGGGGGCAGTGCCTCTCTTGCCGAGATCTCCATCCTGAGGTGTCTCTTCAACACTCGCAGCAACTTGCCTCATTTCTTCTCGGTTTCTGGAGTTATTTTCTAATATCGAAATTTTGCAAACAAACAAAGCTGAAATGTCCCATAGCCCTGCGTAAACAGCACTCCTGGTTTTCTGAACTCCTGTTTCTCCCTCTCCCTTGAACACACCTCTCCTAATTCCTCAGCTGTGTCCTCTTGTAACATCTTGCTTGTCAGGATCTTGGGGAGTTTGAATGCTCTAGAAGAACTGACAGACTCTGGCTCTTTGGGGCAAGAGAATAATATAATCCTGGCAGCAGAGATAAAAGAGGAACTAAATTCATGTCATTAAACCCTCACATTATTGCTAAGGAAACCAGGGCTGGTGAGACAATGCAGCGTCTTGAGCAAACTTGGAGCACATACCGTGAAGGTTGACAGGGCTTGTTTGTCCCCTGTGAATGAAGCCCATTTCTTTGGGATGTTCTTCTAGCCCTCTCTTCTGCCATCTTTAAAGAAAGAGATCAATTCTGTTAGGCACATCTCAGGGCAACACCAGTCGCCAGGAGAAGCCTTTAAACATTTACCCTCATTTCTTCCAGGCAGTGGGATCAACTTCCATTTATGATCAGAGCTCGTAAGGGAGTGGCTCAGACTTTCCTCTGTGTGTGCCTCCTGGAGCAGTATCTGAGCCCGAGAGGGAGAAGTAGGCACAGAGCATGTGTTAGTCCACTGGGGCAGGGACATGCTATCTATGGAAGTCCAATAGCCATCATTTTATTACTTTAGAAGTAAGATTTTTTTTCCTTCATGCAAAAAAATGTAGCACTACATTCTTTTGCTAAAAGAGTCATTTAAATATTACTGGTCACGTCACATTGTAGTTGTTTGGAAATAATTATATCCATATCACAGACAGTAAATAATAGATGTGCGTTCACTAACGTTTTATTCATGTTCTGTTTTAATATGGCAAACTTAGAAGTAATTTAATCTCCCAGTAAATTGAAGTGGTGGGGGGTTCTTCACACAGAAGACTGCAAGTTATTAATTCCGGGCAGTCTTCATCTTGTACAATTAGTCACTGTTTGCAGCTGGAAATGTTTTATTAATTTTCCATAGCAGTTGATTTTCCACAGTTTTCTCAGTTTAAATTAAGCAGTAAGAGCTGCTGTTTCTTCTTAAATAAATTTTCTTTCTACAAAAATACATGCCTCTGGCTATGTCAATTTTCCCATTTGATTAAAGTGCCAGCAGGCAATTAATAACTTAATGCATTTTAAAGTACTTTTGGAAAAAGTAATTTGAATGGCCAAACTTGTGTATTTGAATGGATTGTTGCAGAGGATTTAATAGGCACTGGAAAATCCTAGAACCTTGGGAAGGACGAAATGAGGCCCAGCAACCATGGCGGGACTGTGAGGTGGTCTCCATAAAGACCCACCACTGGCACTCTCACTTGAGGGTGGATGATTGCCACCTTCCTGGCAGCTAAAGGAAGAAAGGCCACCTCAGAATGGCCCTCATACAGTTGTGCAGAGACTCTGGGCTGCGGCCGAGGATCTGAATGGGACAGCAGTCTGGGGAAGACAGTGAGATGGGATGGATGAAACCCCCCAAGACACTAAGTGAAGTGAGGTGAGCCAGACATGACAGGGACCTACATAGGTGCCTACATAGGTACCTACTCAGGCGGCACCTACATAGTCAGATTCATTCAGACAGAAAGGAGAAAGTAGTGGCCAGTGACCAAGGGGAGGCAGGTGAAGTCAGTGTTTAATGGGAACAGAGCTTCACTCTGGGATGATGAAAAGTTTCTAGATCTGGATAATGGTGATAGTTGCACAACCAGAGAGACTAGACTTAATGCCACTGAACTATGCACTTAGAAAGGGCTAAAATGGTATTTATGTTATTTATCTTTTACTCAACAAAAACAAACAAATGTATTCTTGCATCCATGATTCATGATGTTAAGGCAAGACATGGTGGTCCTCCATGGCTCCTGTAGGAAGGAATTTTCCTGGGTCTTCCAATTAGAGCCATAATCAACTGTGCTGACTGCACAGGAGCCCATGTCCTGCAGGTGGAGGGAGTGTCAGCTGATCCTCCTAGACAGGACTAAAGGCTGGCTGAGTAGACGCCTTGTGGCTGGTGTGGATGATGTGGTGATGACCACTGCCAAGAAAGGCAGACGGAGCTCAGGGAGAAGTTACAGCCAACAACGGAAGCTATCCAGGAGACAGAGGTGTTCCTTTGTTTTGAAGAGGCTTTGGAGGTCATAGTAAACAACAAAGGCAAGACGCAAGACCCTGCCCTCACAGGCCAGTAGCAAAGGTGTGTGCAGACTTGTGGCCCAAGGATCGTGTGATCCTCCAGTGCCTTTGCAAAACCAATAAAAACCCACTTCATCATAAATCATTTGCTCAAAGAATAAAAGTAATGAGAACATTCAGAGTTAATTGGTTTTCTTAGTTTTAAAAAATGCATAATACAAGGGAAAACATGCAGCAGGGTCGTCTACAGTGAGAATCAGGAGCCTCCGTCTCACAGCGGTGTCTCTGGCTGGGCTCCATGCAGCCCTCAGCACAGCGGCCGCTCCTCCTTCTCTCTGCAGAGCACTGCAACAACCGAGGGTCAGGGCCAGCTTGGCACTGGCCCATGCGTTCTACACCGGTTTGTTGTAGGCCTCCTGAGACCCAGTTAGGACTGTTCCCAAACTTGTTTACACCAGGTTATGTAGATCATGTAATTTAATTAAATATTACGTAAGCTGATGAAATGTGAGCTCACAAAGATAGAGTTGTTTCCCTGAAAAGCAAGTTGAATGCCTTAGTAAAACTTGGTAAAGGCGAACCTTAAAAGAAACTGCAGATATACTAGGTGGGGAACAAAGGGATATTAAAGCCAGGGGGGAAATGATAAAACTAGAAAAGGATTCTGAGCATATGTTGTTTTACAGGTGTCTTGAAGTTTTTACTCTGCTTGAAAAAGGCTGAGACTAGAAATTGTGGATGAGCTCCCAGGGCCGTGTGTTAAGCCACGAGGGTGACCAGAGCGTAGCAGATTTAGCCCAGAGTGGGGCCCTGGGCCACTGCCCTGCTGCGCTGGAGGAAATAACTTTCAACAAACTCTCAAGTGTCCATCTGAGCAGAGGTTACCAATAGTGGTTTATGTGGCACAGCTTAATCAGTTGGTGGGGGCTGCTTGGCATTGCATGCTGAGAAGTTTCCTGAAGATACGTCCAGACTCAGTCAGCAGGAGCCCAGAGTGGACCATGTTTTCTGGGGTGTGAGAGGGAAGCAGTGAATAAAGTGCCACATGGTCACCTAAATATATGACTAATCTGAAAAAAGATAGATAAGCATAAATTAAAAACCAAATATCTTAGGTGCTGTTTTTTTAACTCTTGGCCATGTCTAAGCCCAACTCTTCTTTTATTCTCATAAAATGGTATGAGCCATCCGAAACATCCTTGTTGCCTCAACCCTAGAACTGCTTACTCCTGATCAGGATGAAATGGCTCTTGCCTTGTAGAGGAGGAACCAGGTCCACAGGTCCTGCCAACCTATCCCTGACGCTGCTGAAGAGCCATAACCTGTCTGCTAATCGTCTTTCTAAATAAATGTCAACAGTTTTGACAGTCGTGTTGGATTTCTTTTGAAGGGCCCCCCAGCTAATTAGTTCTATCATTCACTTGCTTGAAGAAAGGGTAAAGTGCTTTTAAAAAGTGTTCTGAAGGATGGAGTCTTGTGTCTGGGAGACGGTACTGGATTATTTTCCTAATCCTGAACTGACAGGTGCCTGACAACTCTCACTTAGGTATAAAGTCATGTTCATGGGCTCAGAGAGGAAAGGAACACTGATGTTACCCTATGGGTATCAGTTTTTCACACATCTCACTATTGATGTGACCAGCCGAGTGCAAGTGGAAATGGCTCTAGGTGAATTGGGTGGCACCAATTTTTTTTTAAAGTTGTGAATTACAGCTATGGCTGAGAGCCAAAACGTCAGCTTAATATTTGCCATGTTTATTATCAAGCATTAGAAAATCCAAATGGATTCATCTTCCAGAGAACTTCTCAGAGGAGGAAAGAGAATTTAAAACTGTCAAATCACTTGTCCTGCCCCCCCAAACATTTATTTATATTTTTCTTGTTTTTGTGCCCTATTTCATTCACCATGAAATTTAAGTGTGTTTTGTTGTTTGTGTTTTATGGATTTTTTTTTTTTTTTTTTTTTTGCAGTTTTTGGCCAGGGCTGAGTTTGAGCCTGCCACCACCTCCGGTATATGGGGCCAGTGCCCTACTCCTTGAGCCACAGGCACCACCCTGTTTTATGGATTTTTTTACAAAAGGGAGAGGTACTGGATATATCTCAATGTTTTAACAAAGTTTCTAAGTTCTTGGTCTCTGAGAAAATCTATCCCAGCCTTTTCTACTTCAAAAGAATTTATGTCACTTAATAGATAATAGAAAATAAAAAGGAGACACATCTGTTAAGATCAGCTTTTCCTGCATGTAATAGTATGACCACAAAATGAAAGCTTAAATGAGATAAAAGTCTCTTTCTCTCTCACATAAAAGAGGTCAAGGCTATAATACTGTGTTGTAAACATCAAATGCACACAACAAAATTTATTTAAAAAGATAAAAGAAGTCAGGGAAGGCAATGTGGAGCTAAGGGTGCTCCATGGCCACCAGGGACCAAGCTTGCTGCTTTACCATCATTTATGCTTTGTTCAAAATGGTTGCTCAAGTTCCAGCCATCACGACCACCTTCCAGGCAGAGGGAAAAGAAAAGAACCTTCCCCTTTTAAGGGCACTTTCCATAAGTTACACATAACATTTCTTTTTACATGTCATTTGGCCAGACTGCAATCATTTGGCTATAGCTAACTACAAGGGAGATTGAAGACCATATTCTTTTGACTAGATAGCAATATATCTAGCTAAAACTTAAGATTTTTTTTGTTACTAAATAGAGAATGAATATTGGAGGTAAATAGCATTCTTGCCCCCAAGGATGCCTATTTTAGAGAAGGCAGCTTTTGCCTTTACCTTCAAAATTCTCTTGAAGGTGTTATGAGACTGTGTGAGTGTCAGGGTGGGGGATCCTTGGAGGGATGCAGCCTGCACCTTCCTCACCAGGACTTGGTTTGCAGAGCACCGAGTGCTGCTTTCACCATCACCGCCTCCCTGCCAACATGAAACATTCTGTACGTTTCCAGAAGGCATGTGTAGAATACTTTGGCAAGTTTTATCTTATCTACGAGGCCATCCCCAGAAAATTTCTGGACAAGGGATCAACAACATCTTTCTACCCAAGAAAAGAAAAGAAGAGAAAAGGAGAGAAGAGGAAGCGAGAGTAGGAGAGGGGGCAGGAGGGGAAGGAAGGGAAAGAAAGGATACAAATTGCTATTTGTTGGAAAAGTTTAGAAATAGAGTCATATATATTATAGATTATGGGAGCATTGCCATTTCTCTCTACTATCTTCGAGCGTTTGTTTTTTGTTTATTTTGTGTTTATCTTCCCTCCTTCTTTTCTTTCCGCCTTCCTTCCCTACCTTTCTTCCTTCCTTTCCGAAATCATCACAAAAGAAATTCAGCAGAGTTAGTACGTGATTTCTAACAAATGCAAAAGCTCCGACCTCAGGTCCTTGGTTGCTGATGCAAAGACTGGCCGTGCTTTGGGCAGCGGGAGGCCCTGGTGCCTGGTGCCCACCGCCTCTGCCCTGCTCCTGCTCCAGTCACTGCTACTTTGGGAAGAGCACCTCCCTTCTGACTGTCCTAAGGGTTTTTCCTGCTGTGTTGTGCTGCTGCCAGTTTCCCCTGAGCTCTCTTGTGATGATTCCTGAAGAAATCATCAATACCTAAGCTTTTTTCTTTATCCCACTGCTTGCAAATGTTAAGCATGGGGTAACTTTTCTGGAAAGTTAAATGAAAAGGGTGAGTTCGTCTATTGGACGTATAATGCCCTTTGCTCTTGGTTGAAGGAAAGAGCATTCTAAGCAATAATTTTAAATCCTTTTCAATGAGTACCTCGAAGCAATGAAAGAAGTAGAAAAAAGCAAACTTAGTGGAGAGCATTAAGCAATTACCATTGAAAATTATTTGAGCTTAAATAACTAAAATAATTTATTTTACAAAATCACATGAAATACTGGAAAGGATTCTGTATGGTCAATTTACTTTCTCATGTAGCAGTTGAGGAGGTAAGCAAAAATGTTGAATTCTGAAAGTCTCAACTTAGTGAATTATAATAATATGAACTTGGAGGTGGGAGTAAATACCTGAAGATGATGAGTCATGGCCACGACGGGTTGGCAAATGGGATTAAATGAATTTTAGTGATACAAAAACCTAATAAAATGAAAACAATGAGTTTCACACACGTGCCGACCTTCTCCTCCACTTCCTCTGCTGTGAGATGCCCATGACCCAGGGCTCGAGGAGCACCAGCAGAGCACGGTGAGGTGCATGGACTCTGGAGCCCCGGAGGGTGAGTGTGGACCGTTCTGCCCCTTAGAGCAGACGCTGCAAGTCACTCAGCCTTCTGGGTCTCTGTCTCTTCCCTGTAACACAGGGACAGTGTCTGAGCTGCCAGTGTGAGCCTTCAGCACAGAAGGGTGATACTTTCTATTTGTCACACCTGCCTCTTGGCTTGCGGGGTGGCTCTGTCCTTGCCTCTAGCTGTCATTGGGGCTGTGTGCTCTGGAGGAACGGTATCCACCAGCTCGCTGATGCTCACGCCCCGTCACTCCTCTCTATTCTTAGAGCACCCGGACAGTGATGCAGATTTACGCTAGAGGAGGGGCCCCGGCCTCTCATCTCATTCTGTGCTCAGGGTGCTCCCGTCTGTGTGAAGGGTCCAGTGGTTGCCTGTTCTGGGCCTTCAGGATCCACCCAGGGAAGACTGACTACCTGCTTTGCGGCCGTCCCCGGTGAGACCCTGCTAAGACTGAGATTGCCAGGCACTGCCCGCCCTGGAGGCCACAGGGAGGCACACGGCAAGGGACGAGCAAGCAAAGGCCAGCACGTGTCACCGGAGCCTAGAGGATGTACCGACTAGGCTTTGGAGAGATCCGGAAAGACTTTGCTCTGAGAATGACACCTTTAGCGAGTGTTGTAGAACGAATAGAATTCTCCAGATAGACAAGAAGGGATATGGCAGAAGAAACCAAGCATCAAAGCTCCCAGAATGTGACTGGTTTGCGAACAAGTTATGTTCCATGGAT
>CAUYRH010131227.1:0-10694 GCA_963574655.1 Perodicticus potto | reverse complement strand
GCCTCAATTCCATGAATGGACTGTGTCCATTCATTGATACATTCATTCACTTTGCCCCAGCGGAAGGGACTGTCTTCATTCATTGATACATTCGTTCACCTTGCCCCCCGGCGGAAGGGACTGTGTTCATTCGTTTCCTGGCCAAGGAACCCATATACCTATATATACCCCGAGACTAAAAGCCTGAAGGGGGAGACAGGGAAAGACCGGGAGAGAAACGGAGAGAGCTTTTCTCTCCCCACTTGAGTTCTCTCTCTCTACCAGGAGCTTTAGTGTTTTCTGTATTCTTTTCTGTAAATAAATTCTGTCTTGCCACTGGAAAAAAAAAGAAAATGCCATGAAGGCTATGTTAAACAGTTAGATGAAAACATTTCAGATTGTATATGAAACCAGCACATTGTACCCCTTGATTGCACTAATGTACGCAGCTGTGATTTAATAAAAAAATAAAATAAAATAAATAAAAATATAAAAATAAATAAATAAAATTTCTCTTTCTTATTCAACCAAATTTTTGTACATGTGTTTTTTATTTTAAACTATGTCAAGTACACTTTGAAATTTGAATATAAATCATAAAGTATAGACAAAATAGATAAAGTTTTATCTGATCTCTTGTAAGAACCCATGGTCAGTAGGCATCAGAAGGAGGCATGTGGAGGATGGGTAAGAAAGTTTCTGAGTCAAGGTCCTATATTGAATGGAAAAAATGTTCTAGAAAATATAGATTTGTTTGGGACTATTTATTTACCTTCCAAAATGTTACATAATACTCATTCTAGTAGTACTGTATCTATTGAGTGCCAGGCACTATTTTAAACTTTATCCCATTAATCTTTTAAGGTAGATATTTATCTTTTCTAGTTAATAAATGAGAAAACTGAGGCTCAAACAAGTTAGATACATTGCTTCCAGTCTTCCAGCTAGCAAGTGATAAGTCTGTGGATGAAACCCTGTACAACTTCAAAAATTTCCTAACCCTATTCTGCTTCAGAAAGTGCAGATTTTGCCAAGCACGGTGGCTCTTGCCTGAAATCCTAAAACTCTGGGAGGCTGAGGTGGGTAGAATGCTAGAGCTCAGGAGTTCAAGAGCAGGACCCCGTCGCTATTAAAATTGAGAAAACTAGCCAGGTGTTGTGGTGAGTGTCTGTCGTCCCTGCTACGCCAGAGACTGAGACAAAAGGATCGCTTGAGTCCAAGATTTTGAGGTTGTTGAAAGCTATGACACCATGGCAAAGTGATACTCTGTCTCAAAAGGAAGGAAGGAAGGAAAAAGTCACAGGTTGGCTGAGTTCCAAATCCAGAAGCAGGACTAGAGGGTCTGTGGAGTAACGGGCCATAGTTGCTGTAAGTGTGGGAGCTCAGGCTCACTCTTAAAAAACACACTGAAGTGGGACATCCTCACTGGGCAGTGGAGGCTGCAGAAAGCTGCTACTGACCCTGCCTGGGCCTGTGGCTTCTAGCAAACTGTAGGACTGTGCAGAGAGGAGAAATAGTCACAGCCCAGCAACCAGAAACCAGGAGCAGAAATGAAGTATGAGAACTGGAAAGGAAACAGACAAAGCTGTCTTCCTTTAAAGACAGTAAGATTGTTTACACAGAAAATCCACTGTGTAGGAACATTATTATAAATAATAAGACAGTTTGGCAAGTTTGCTGACTATAACATCAATATACAAAAATCAACAGCATTCTGTAGGCACTAGATAAACCTAATTGGAAGGGAGCAGAGAACAAGGGTGTAGCTGGGGGAGAACGTTCTATCAGGAGGGTTTTTAAACATGAGATACCTGAGTACTATGTGTGCTGACAAGAAAGATCCATCTGAGTGTAAGAAATTGATGGTGCAGAAAAGAAAGGTGGATGACCTCAGGAATAAGTCCGTGAGACATCAATAGAGGGGTGGGATCCAAAGCACAGTATTTGCCTTTAATGGGAGTACTGATGCTTATTCTACTACAATGGAAAGGAGACAGATTTGTGCCAGTCATTTCACAGATGAAATGAGGGGGGCATAAGGGAGTTTTTGTCTGATTATTTCTGTTTTCTCTGTGAGAAGTAAGATGAGATCATCAGTTGAGAGTGGATGATCATTGGAGGTTTGAGGCAAAAGAAATCGTGATCTTAGGAAAGTTAAAATGAACTTACTAGGGAAAAGATGTAGCATTTCTGGGCAATGTTGAGTACTCTTTTGAAGACTACAGTCAATGGTTTAAAATGTGATCAGTCAACTCCGTTGAATTATTTTCTCCATTAATCTTAAATCGCTTCAGGGTCATTACAGCCTAAGCCAATAAGTGGGTTTAACAAGATTTGGGGATTTCACTAGGTAAATTTACATGAGAAGAGAGGGACAAAAGGGTGAATGGCAGTGTTTATAATAATGGACCATAGAATTGGTAATGGGTACATAAAAAAACAAGGACATGAGAGATGATAAATAGAAAAAAACAGAGCCAAACAAAAACACACACACACAAACAAGTGAACCTATTGGAGATTTTATTGAAGTCAAAAAATGGGAGGTTGTAAATGGTGGCCAGCATATGACAATTGAAATCTAGACTTGAAAGGTGGCTATAGGAAGGCTAGGCAATGGCCATTTAATGTGGCTGGGGAAAGTGGAAGAACAGATCCTTGGAAATGAGGAGGTCAAGGAACTCAGAGACCATGGATGTGAAAGTCATCAAGAAGAATGACAAATACAGGGTGAAAGGGAGGAGGGTGAGTTATGTGCTCGAGTGTTCAGTACATGAGTCACAGAGAGGTTGTTGATGACAGCAGCAGAGTGGCAGAAGGGTTAGATAGTGTGAAAAAAGGAACATCCAAATAGCTGTGGTTTGCAAAGGAGAAGAAAGGGTTTGAAAGGAGCAGAGGAAGCCAACGTCCCCATCATCACTCTCTGAGATATGAGACAAGGAGAGAAAGGCAACCCCGCTTTCAGAAGCTGTGAGGAAAGCCACGTGAGTTCAGGAAGAAGATAAACAGCATGTTCAAGAAAGAGCTCCAGAAAGCCCAGCGGAATGAGTGTATATTGGGTCAAATATTATTAACAACACTGATGTCTCTCCTTCCACTTCCACCCCCACTAGAATGTCAGCTCCATGAGGACAGAGCCCTTTGTCTATTTTGTTCACTGATAAATCCCAAGGACTAAAACAGCGCCTGGAACAGCTCAATAAATATTTTTTGATTGAATAATAGTACCTAATATTTATTGAGCACTAATGTGCCAGGGATACTACTGAGTGCTTTATATGTATTATTATTGTTACCCCCCCATTTCATAGATGAGAACATGGAGGCACAGAGAGGTTATGTGCCTTACCTGTGGCCAAGGGGCTGGCAAAATCCAAACATACTCTAGCTATGATTTGGCTCTAGAGCCTCTGTGTTCCTCAACTCCAGATCACCCTGCTTCCTATGGTGTAGAGATGCACAGCCATCTCAAAGGGAGAGCCCAGGTGGTGGTAAATGACCAAAGAGGTTGGACCTCTAGTGGTAACTGAAGTTAAAAGTTATGCATTAAATATTAATTCTAATTTCAAAAATTAGTCAAAAAGCTAATCTAGGCCATTTGCTGCCCCTAATGTCCTGTACTCTTGTTCATCTCACTGTGACACTGGCACTTTCTGGTATCAGTTCCTGGCTCTTTCATTTCCTTCCCTGTATCTTCACCCCTATGAGGCCCCACCCTTGCCCCACCTCCTCCCACAAGTCTCCCCATCTCCCTTTTTGTTATTTTTAGTTCCTGCATATTCCCACTCAGATACCTGGCAAACCCTCTCCTTTTTCCACTAACTTCTCTCAAGGACAGTCAGGTGCATTAGAAGCTAATTTCTAAGCATGTGATATTGACGCGTTGATCTTACAACAGGCCTTAGGATCACCAGGCTGACTCACTGTCATACTGAATCCAACTACAAACTCATTCTGGGAGTGCCCTTTGAAGTGCTAGGATTCTGTTGGCTGTTTTAGGAACAGCTCATACCATGAAGTTGAAAAAGTAAATGAACGTTTTAACATTTCAGGAAAACCAAAGGGAAAAAAAAAAAAAGGATATGTGTAACTGGGTGGAGGAAGCCTGGGATAGAGCCACTGTTTCTGTGTTAAGCCTCTGGGTCATCATCTCTCAGTGAGATATAAAGGTCTCTGGGGTCAGAGCATATGAAAGGTCTTGACAAGCACTTGGTACACTGAATCAAAGGTCAGTAACCCACAGTGTACTGATGCTTCTAAATCTGTTAAGGTTCTTTGGGTGCATGCAACAGAAATATCTCTGGCTAACATAAGCCAAAGGGAGTTTAAAAGAAGATTATAGGGCACCCCTAAGATTAAGGCTGGAGAATCAGTCTCAGAAATATGTAAAAGCAAGCAGATTCCAAGAACTAGGAAGCAAAAAAAGGTGACAAAATCTGGTCAGGAGACTCCACTTGGATGGGATGAAAATCCTAATGTTGCCATTCTCTTTGTGCCCCTTTTCAAATTCACTTTCCATTGAAGCATCATCTGATTGGCCTAACTTGAGTCAAAAGCCTCCTGATTACCAGCAATATTCACAGACTCTAACCTATATGTATAATAAGATAATCCCCCCAAAGGAAATCAGAGTGTTGCTAGGAAGGGGAAATCTGACACAACAGACGTGTATAATGCCTAACCCTTCTGTGGATATTTAAGACTTTGTAAAACCTTATTTCCTCTCCAGCTATACTTGTCGAGTCAGCCCTGGAGTGGTCTAAACAGAAGAATATTAGTCAGCAACAGGCCAGCCAGCTTCCACATGGTCGTCTTCATCAAGCAATATTCCTTTGGAAGGAACTCTTAAATTTACTGTCACATAAATGTTTCCTGGTAGCCCAAGTCACACTTTGTAAAATCTTCTCCCTCTATAGCTTGGAGTTCTTTAAAAATAAAATTCCTGTCTTATTATTGATTTAGATATTCATGGAAATTTTTAGTATTTTCTCACTCTTTCAAATAGTTTTTTTTTTCTTTGCTACTTTTCCTACTTGTTTTCTTTCATTAAAAATTGGGACCCAACATTTCTAGAATGACTATCACAATAAGAGCACATGTATCCTTCAAGAGAGAGTCTACCTTAATGTTCATTAAAGGGGATTACTCTGGATGAGGGGGGTTTTATTTTGTTCTGGTTTGTTTACATCTGCAATATTTTTTTAAGATCAGTGTGATCACAGAACCACCCTACAGGGGTTATTAGGAAGAGGAAAAGCCCTCAATGAAAATTACTACATTTCAGTTCTTTTAGACTTTAGCCCATACCTTGGGATTTAAAAGTTTTTTAGTGAGATAATTTGAGACCTTCATATATATGCTTCCTTTGATAAAATATGTTTCTGTGGCAGTTTTTTTTCTTAATGATCCTTCTTATTTATCTATTTAGTTATTACTTTTTTTTTTTTTTTTTTTGAGGCAGAGCCTCAAGCTGTCACCCTGGATAGAGTGCTGTGGCATCACAGCTAACAGCAACCTCCAATTCCTGGGCTCAAGCGAGTCTCTTGCCTCTGCCTCCCAAGTAGCTGGGACTATAGGCGCCTGCCACAATGCCCGGTCATTTTTTGGTTGCAGCCATCATTGTTGTTTGGCGGGTCTGGGCTGGATTCGAACCCTCCAGCTCAGGTGTACGTGGCTGGCGCCTTAGCCCGTGGAGCCACAGGCGCCGAGCCTAGTTATTACTTTTTGAAATATTTTCACAAACATAATCTCCTTTTATTTCTTAAATGAATTGGTTAATAGAGATATTTTGTCCCTATTTTATTCATGTAGAAACTAATTCATCACAATATTATGGGCCAGGTACAGTGAATGGCTCATGCCTGTAATCCCAGCACTTTGAGGCAGCAGGATCACTTGAGCCAGGAAGTTTGAGACCAGCCTGGACAAGGTGGCAAGACCCCATCTCTATGAAAACAAACCAAAAAAAGATTATCATTTTACCCGAAGACCATAGCTAGTTAGTCATGAAACCAGACCATAAACCAAGACTTCTTTATTTCTAGGCATTTGATTATTAAAGTTAGAGATCTCAATTGAGGCCACTATCACACTTAGATCTTGCTAAGAAGAGACCCTATCTTGGACCCCACACTACAAAGGGCCTAACTCTGGCTCTTTCCAGGCCCATGGGCCAAAAATATATGACTACTCGGAGTCCATGCTCCTCCTTCTAGACCACACTCTGGATCCGAGGACCCCAGAGTCCTGTAAATGTCACTAAGTCCATTTGAATGTGTCCTCCCATGAGTAGTCTGCACCTTTGATGTGTGTGTCACTAAGCCCAAGGGGCAGCCAGGGCATGGCCGTTTTTGAGGGGGGGATACACAGAGCTTGGCTCATGGGCTGAGAAGTCCACAGGCTATTCAAGGCCCCTGCTAATGCAGGATGGAGCTGGGGGTGGGAAGGAAAGGGCTGGGGCTGGATGCCAACTGCTGTCCATCTCTGTGAGCAACTCCAGGGTCCCCCAGAACCTCGAATTCACACCTGGATCCCAGGTCTTTAGAAAGGCATAATTTTTTCCTGGTAGGCAGACAGACCATATTTTGTTTAACAGTTGTTGAGCTTGATTTATACCTTTTAAATATTTAGACATATGATATGTGGGCCTCCATTTGTGCTTTTGCCCCAGGCCCTCAAGTGTTGGGGTGGGCTTGCAGTATGCCAATGTATTTTTTTTTTTTTTTGGCTAGCTCACTGTTTTTTTAACATCTTGAATTAGTTTCTAACATTAACAATGGGGAGATTTCATATAAGAATGGAGAGTTCTGGTTTCTCTTTTTAAAAAACACAGAAAATCATGTAATTTAGGGCCTGCCAACCTGTAGGGTAAAAAGGAGCTGAAGCTGAGTGGTAGCAGCCTGCTCTGGCCACAGTTCCCACCTGTGCCCTTCACTCATTTTGGTGATCTCTGACCTCTCTGGGCCCTGAGGGCATTTGAGTTTTTCACGTCTGATTTAAGTCCTTCTTTGGTTATGTCCTTTCTGTATAAAGCCACCATGCTATCCCATTTAACGCATTGTTTTTGCTTCTTCTCTCCAACTTCTCTCAAAGAAAGATTTCCCCCATAGGTAAACGTAAATCCCTAAATTTTGGTATAGAAAAAATGCCTATTAATTTTGGATTCTTCTTCCCTAACTTCTGAATCTTGAAGAATCATTAAAACAGCAGCTAGGAACTTCAAGAGAGCAGTTCCTGTCTGCAGGGATCCCCACTTTCTCCATGCCATGTGTACTGGAAACCCAGCAGAATGGATTTTCTCACTTGCACCCCAGTGAGGGAGGGAGATTTTTGGTAACTGACAAAGAGTTTTAGTTCAGGTTTGCTGCAGGACCGATCAGTTAGCCCCACAGCATGGCCCCTTGCTCCTTCCAGTTCATCTTCCCCTTATGCCCCTGAAGAGCCCCCAGCCCTTCCTCCACCAGGGCTACAGTGCTCCTCGCCTCTGAGTCGCCAGCACCCCTCCTCCACCCACCTCTCAGTCTGGAAAACAGCTTTGCACGTTAACCTCCAGGAGCATTCACTGGGCTTCCAGCGGGGTCCCCAGCCCCACAGCCTGCCAAAATAGGCTCTTTACACTCCATAGATGGGAGAGAAAAATCTGCTTGTTCGGTTGCAACTGTCAAGCAAAGGACGTGCTGAGCTCAGATAGAAATAGCAACAGGGTCAGGGCAGGGCAAGGCCCAGCATTTCATTAGCTTGGCCCAGCTAAGGGTGATTAAATGCACACAGTGGCCCATGAATGGGGCCATGGAGGGCAGCCACACAGCACAGCACAGAAAAATCATTCTTTGGCTGCTGTCAGCCAGCTGAATGGGACTTAATTATTGGGATAATGAGAACTGATTTTCATTGTTTTAATTTTGGAGAAGGAGTGAGAAAGGAGGGACTTTTTTCCCTAATCTGAGTGAAAGGATGCTAAACTGTGGCCTCTGACAGAGGCCCCATATCCTGCAGGCTGCTGTTGGCCAAGCCTCCTGTGTGTGCTGCTCTCACCAATGCGGTATGAGTGTCGAGGTTGTCTTCTGTGTCAGTGTTTCCTTCAGGCCCTGTGATCCTGGCAGGATGTGTCCTCATAAGAATATGTCTGGCATCCACCCCGAGCAGCTGTCCCAAAGCAACACAGACCCAGAGAAGCCACTGGACAAATCTGCCTCTGCTTAGTCCCTTCCAAATGCTTCCAGGACCTGAGTGATTCCTATCCTGCTCCTGGGGGTTTTTTGGTTTTTTTTTAAATACAAGATCTAGAAAATTCAAATGATCTGCTCAGGACACACATAGGAGAATTTTAAGCTCCTTGCTCCCCATCTGAGGCTCTGGAGCCCAGGACTCACTGCTTACCACACCGCACACTGCAGGGCTCACTGGGGAGCTTATGAAGCCAGAAGTCCTTGGCAATTGAGATAATTCTGGTCCCCATGAACAGTGAAAGTCATTACGAATATAAAGCCACCCTCCTCAGATCTTGCTCTTCATGTAGATGTGAGAGAGGCATTTATTTCCCAACTTGACCGCTCATCTCTCTATGTAACGTATAAACGGGACGGTCAAATAATGCATTTTTGCAAGGTTGACTTTAGCAGGCTTCTGGGTGCTGTGGAAATAAGTAATGACACATTCCCCTAAAAAAGTCAGCTGGGGAGACCTGAAACAATTAGAAAAACAAACAAGGGACCCTAATGGAATGTGAACCTCTGGCTACTAGAAGAAGGAAAGGCTGGGCTTAGGAGCAGTGACGGGTGCTTTGCGAAGAGTTGAAGGCCTGTGAAGCCTCTAAGGTTGAGTAGAATTTCAGCGAGGAACAAAGAGTGGAATTGGATGGTGTGTTTGAGAGAAGGAAACAGACATCGTTGGAATGGAGAATCCTCGTGGGGAATGATTTAGCTGGGGCCAGATGATGTGGAATTGTGGAGCCTGCTTTTTTCTCCCCCTAACTTCATCTTTGGACATAAAATGTGATTGTTGCTGCTAAAGTTTGGTTTTGTGTTCATTTTTCCCTTCCAAGTTCTCAAAGGGATAGGCAGAAAGGAAAAAGGCATGCCCTCCTTCATAGAGCACAGAGAAGGAAGCTGTTTGATGTTCCCAGGTTTTTGGGTTTAGGCTCGAGACCAGTACCGGTGCCTTCGCCAGGACAGCCCAGACTGCATCCCCAGTGACATTCTGCAGACCCTTACTTCGTTCAGTCTGGGCTCCTCTTTTCTTGAAGACTTGACAGGGTATAGATTAAGTTCTTCAATTCTGGCAACTGGGTTCTTTGTGGCAAGGAAGAGATGGTTAAGGAAAACTGGCTGGTATAGGTTAATGGCCTACCTGGCTCCCTTTCAAAAAGAAATGCCATAATCCTTTCCAAAAGCCACAAACTATATGCACAGTCTTCATAGAATATGTCTGTATGTCAGAATCAATTAATCATGCCTGTTAGGGAGGGAAATGGTTTCTCTGGCTGAAACAATGGCTACATCGCTGTGATCGGAGACTTTTTTTTTGTTTGGAAAACCCATGCAGGTCAAAGGGAAAAGTTGAGTCTAAATGACATACGGTGTTTTCGCCTCTCTGAAATTTGCCCTGAAACTTAATGTTACCCAGCCAGCTACCTATAGCATATTGTCAGTGTAATACTTTACAGCCCTCTTTCATTTCTGTAGATAAGAGAAGTGGAATTTATAATAACATTTCTCAACATTTATACTGTTCGTTTCAAGATCTCCATGTAATTAAAAATGGCTGGAAGTGGCCACTCTCTTAACAGTCTGCCATTTACATGGCCATCTGCAAGATCTTTCTCAAAACCAAACCTAATCTCATCTCCTCCTTTATCAAGCTTCCCATTGGCCCTCTGTTGTCTATAGAGGTAATCTCCAAATTTTTTTTTTTATTAAATCATAGCTGTGTACAATAATGCAATCATGGGGTACAATGTGCTGGTTCCATATACAGTCTGAAATATTTTCACTGGTTAACTTAGCCTTCATGGCATTTTCTTAGTTATTGTGTTCAAACCCTTCTACTCTACATTTAGTAAAATTCACCTGCACCCTTCCAAGATGCACCCTAGGTGTGGACCCACCCATCACCCTCCCTCCATCTTTCCTCCCGCTCCCTTCCCCTCCCTTACCCCCTTTCCCATATTCTTGTCTCCAAATGTTTTTGACTGAACATTCAATCAGTGAACAATTTTCACATATGTACTTCTAACATACATACATATTTTTTACATTACATACATGTATTACTTCACTAATATATTATGTACATTATAAAACATACACAAAAATTAAGATTTTAAGAGGCTGAAATGAAGATGAAGTAAGCAGTATCTTAAAATATCTTGCTAATTGTGATGGTTTCATACTATCATCAGCTAATATCTCAAAGCCCAATAAATATGTCAGGCAAGATCCAACATAAATTATGGTTAATGTAAATTCTTATGTCTAATAGTTTTTATTTGACTTCTCGTCACAAGTGAATACTTAATCATTGTTTTTGGTTTGTAACAAGGCTGAAGAGAACTTGTTCTAAGGGAAGTGCTACTATTTTTTTTTTTTTTTTTTGTAGAGACAGAGTCTCACTTTATCGCCCTTGGTAGAGTGCCGTGGCATCACACAGCTCACAGCAACCTCCAACTCCTGGGCTTAGGCGATTCTCTTGCCTCAGCCTCCCGAGTAGCTGGGACT
>CAUYRH010131226.1:0-45533 GCA_963574655.1 Perodicticus potto | reverse complement strand
TTACATATATATTTTTAATTATTTTATTGAATCATAGCTGTGTACATTAATGCAATCATGTGGTACAATGTGCTGGTTTTATATGTAACTTGAAATATTTTCATCAAATGGGTTAACACAGCCTTCAGGGCATTTTCTTAGGTATTGTGTTAAGACATTTGTATTCTACATTTAGTAAATTTCACATGTACCCTTGTAAGATGCACCATAGGTGTGGTCCCACCAATTGTCCTCCCTCCACCCCAACTCCTCCCTCCCCTCCCCTTCCTATCTCCGTTCCCCATATTCTTCAGCTATAATTGGGTTATACCTTTTGTATGAAAGCTATGAATTGATTTCATAGTAGGGCTGAGTACACTGGATATTTTTTCTTCCATTCTTTTTTTTTTTTTCCTTTGGCTGGGGCTGGGTTTGAACCCACCACCTCTGGCATATGGGGCCAGCACCTTACTCCTTTGAGCCATAGGCACCACCCTTTTCTTCCATTCTTGGATACTTTTCTAAGAAGAATATGTTCCAGCTCCATCCATACGAACATGAAAGAGGTAATGTCTCCATCTTTCTTTAAGGCTACATAATATTCCATATTGTATATACCACAATTTATTAATCCATTCGTGGGTCAATGGGGACTTCAGCTTCTTCCATGACTTAGCAATTATGATTTGGGCTGTAATAAACATTCTGGTACAAATTACTTTGTTATAATGTGATTTTTGGTCCTCTGGATATATACCTAGTAGAGGAATTGTAGGATCAAATGGCAGGTCTATTTTTAGATCCCTAAGTATTCTCTAAACAGGCACTGTGCAAGCCACAGAGGTTTTAAAAATGAAAATCTTGGTTTCCTTGCATAAGTAATTAACCAGCAGATAAGCAAAATAAAATAAAATAAATACTTACTAGGTACTCAAAACGTGCTATGCAGGATGTTTCAGGTTTGTGGGGCTTGAAACTCATTGAATTTGAGAAATCGACTTTATGAAAGACCATATAAACTTACAAATATGTATAGAGCTAGTCATGTATTTGAATACTTAGAGTAATAAACTAATCATAAAAATTGCAAAATTTAAAAAACTGAATATATCACAAGTATTGCAAATTCAGCTAATTCATTTTTTCTCTAGGTAATTTATTGGTATTTTAAAATTATTGACACATATAGTTTGGGAAACTTTCACATTCACAATTTGTTATTACTAGTTATAAAGATGTTTATGATTTTTATTCAATTTGGAGTTTTATCAAGTATTTTTCATATAAATAAGATTTCAGATATTTCAAATATTTCTCCTCTATATTGAGTCTCTCACATACTCCGAGTTGACAATACTTATTAACCAGTTAGCCACAGATATCTTCATTGCTTTGATGTCATTAGGGTTTTTGTGTTATCCTAATCAAAGTCAATAATCTCATCTAATCATCAATACATTTAAGCCTTTTTCTAGTGGGTTCAGATAACTTATTCTTTTACACTAATTTCATTTTGTAACAATTCTCTAGTTTCTCAGTTCTATGGACCTGAAAAAATACCTCTCTCTCTCCTTATTAGTTACCATTTTAGGTATTATTGAAACACTTTTTAAAAATAATTTTCTTCTCATTGTCAAAAAATTTCATTAGCTTGACTTTGTATCATTTTTTGCTTTTGTTTCATATTCCAGTATTCATATTTATGGGAGTTTATCTACTTTTTATCATAAACATACCAATGAAGAGTCTATAATTTCTTGTTGCATCAAAAAATTCCTAAAGAATATTTCTATTGCAGCTAAAATGACTTCCCCCCCTACTCTTATCCCCATCCCCCCACCTAAAAAAGGCTCTAGTGACTGCCATGAGCAGAATAAGACTCATCATCAAAATTAACATTCTTACATTCTTCTTCTACTTTGTGTATTTGGCATTTGCCAGTTCAGATGTACCAGAAATAACAAAGGCAAATATCATCTGTAAACATATAATCATGGGTGTTAAGGTTGGTCCTCTTCACAGATCAGGAAACTGAAATACAGTGAAGTTAAACATTTTCCCAAACAATACAGCAAATAAGGGGTAGAACAGCCAGTGGCACATTTTCCCCGAGTCCTACTCCAGCCTTCTACATAGTATCCTTGACATCAGGCTTTTAAGTTCATGCAGATTCTTTGCACACTTTAGGAGTTTAACATCTCTGCTAATTTACACTCCATATTTTATATTTGTCATTCTATGTTCAGCTGCATCTAACAGAACCCTCGTCTAGATAAGGAATATGATCATGCCTTAGAGCAGAAATTCACTGGCTCCTGAGGGTCTGTCACAGAGAATCCTCCATTCTCCACCCAAAACGGGAAGGGAATAATTATTGGCCTGGTAGCAACATGCTCAGGAGGGCTAAAGGAAAGAAACGCCAACACCTAGATGAGGGCATTTAGCTGATAGCCTCCTTAAATGTCCGCCTTTCCAGAGAGGGCTATGGTAACCTGAAGCTGCCATGCACATGGCCAACACCACCACCACTGAGAAACATGAAAGTTTGTTCCCAGGAATTTTCTCTTTATATTCTTGTACGAGGCCTTTAGGGTCCAACAACTAACTACTTTTGGTAAACTCCATAACCAATTCTATTCAGTTGGAACTCTCCGTATTGAATGACACATAAGCAGAGCAAAACAGAAACTATAAATTATTTTTTCAAAACACATTTGCTTGCTATAGAAAAACATGAAGAAAAAAATAAGCCATTGCTTCAAATGTCCCTGGATAGCTTTTAAGGTCAGCTGAAAAACAACCAAATCATTTCATGGAACATGTACTAATTTTTAAGAAAGCAAATAAAACAGTCATTTAGTTGAGTGTTTTTCATAACTAGATATAATTTCTAAGTCAAATTTATAGCAAAGTTTTAGTACATAACTGAAGTATTTAATATATTTTCCCTATTTTATGAATTTGAGCAAAATTTTACTAGTTTAAATTACTGTCTACATTTTTAGTTGATGTATGTTTTTCTCTACCCTTGGTCAGAAATACAACCCCTACCTCCCATTACAATTGTTCCTATGGGAAAAATCAATCTTTTTGTTAATAAAATATGTCGTGACAATTTCCATGAACATCCTCTGATGAAAAGTAAGGATAGTCTGTTATGTGCCCCCACCACACAGAAAGGACCAGAGGGGGCCATATCCTAGTGTTTGCTTAGGAGAAATCAGATTTTATGAGTCCTTGAATAGCTCCGTTGGCTATGTCAGGACGAGCCACAACTTCTGACGGGAGTCTCAGAGCCCTCCAGGTGCTATTGAGCAGCTTTGCTTATCCAGAGACAGGAGGGCCAATATCCAGGATTGCCTGTATGAAGTGTGAGACATATTCTGTGGTTAGTAAGTTGGGAGCTCTGGGAGACATTGAAAGGGCTAGTTATCCATTCTCATATTGATGCCTCTTTCTTTGGGCGAAGGAGGAATGTAAGAGGCTCACAAATGGAATGACATGCTTAGTCTGGATGATGGTGAGATACCTAAGAAGAGACCCAATTTTACTAGGAATAAATATTCAAATATGAAGGACAAACTGTGCTGCCAACAATAACGTTATTTTTATTAAAGAGGTTAGTGACATTGAGATGTTATTTTTTGACCCGTCATTGTCATAAAGCCATAGATCGTGAACAAATTCAACCAAAAATTTTTGACTTAAAAGGAATTAGACTTCAGAGTTTTCTTTGCACCTGCTGGTTAACTTCCATTCTTGACCATCATGTAAATCACTTAATAGGATCTGGTCTCTCTATTTATCAACAGGAGTTATAGAATGCTGACTGTGGAAACTGATTGCAAGTGAAGGTAAAAATTTTGCAAAACGAGGGGCTTTTGTGAAGTTCATGAAGGGGATTTTGGAGGATTGCTTATATGATATGCACTGAAACTGACACTGAGAATTTAGTTGGCATACTCTAATTTACAAATGTGGAAAAGACAAAGCAGGTGACTAACTGTAGTCAAAAGATTAAGAGAACACTTTAGGAAAAATCATGAAGCTTCCCTTTTTTTCAAAGATGACTATCCTCATAATTGCCAAAGTCAAATTTGAATTTAAAGCCCACTTGGGGGTTCAAAAAACCTCAGGTTGGATATTTTTTAGTAACTGTAAATGTTGAAAGAATTAAATACACTGAGAGTTTATTCCCTTTCCTTAGCTGATCCAGTTAACCTATAGCAACCTTTAGCAAATAACTTACCCCTAAGCAGACTGCCTGTTTTCAGTTTTGTCATCCAAAAATGGAGAATTCTTGCTTATGAAAATGAGAACAGAAATGTGCCTAAGAGGCACACAGAGAGATGTGTAATATACAGCAAGACTGAGAACAGAAATTTACTCGATAGCCTAAGAGGCTCACTCAATGATTTGTAATATAGAGCAAGATTGAGGAAAGATAGGAGAATATCAACCTAAAAGGGAGAAACAATTTGAAAACTGTACTTAGTATGACATTTATTTGAAATTTTACAAAGAAAAAAAGTATTTAGTAGTACCATAGAAGTAAATAACATAAACCACAAAAAAATAAAGCTGTGAAATCTTTCTTTTACAAGAGCTAATATGCTCATAATGCAGCGATTTTAAGAGGGTTTAATATAATCAGACAAAAGGAAAATTCGGGAATTTTTTTTTGTTTTTTTTTTTAGACAGAATCTCAAGCTGTCACCCTAGCTAGAGTGCTGTGGCATCATAACTCTCAGCAACCTCCAACTCTTAGGCTTCAGCGATCCTCTTGCTTCACTTTTTCTGTTTTTAAGAGAGATGGCAGTGGAGGGTCTCACTTTTTGCTCAGGCTGGTCTCAAACCCGTGAGCTCAGACTATCCACCTGCCTCGGCCTCCCAGAGTGCTAGGATTACAGGCATGAGCCACCGCACCTGGCCTAGGGAAATTTTTTTAGATGTCTGTGTTTAGAAAAATACAGAGAAACACTGGTCTTCATAACTAGGTAAAAAAAAAAATACATTAAAAATTAGAAGAAAAATATAATGAAATCCACTTGGTCATTTGACATTTGACCAACTGTATTCATTATAATTTTTTCCTCTATTAAAATTACACCTGAGCTATTTTAAAGGTGGCAGATCTATTTTAATATTCTCTCACCCAACTGACCAGAGACCCAGGCACCCAGCTTGACTCCTTTATCTGACGAAGAAGGACGGCTAGGCAAAGGTGAACATATGTACCTTTGATGCAAGTTCAATCTATGTCTAAGAAACCTGAGTGTTTAAGTCAAGCTATATATTTACATGGATCTTAACTATATTTAGAAAAGCAGAGCAGAGTCCCTCCTTTCATTCTATGACTCACTCTGAGTTCTGGGAGGTTTATATAAAGGTCAGCTGTCATAGCTGTTCATTTATTCAGGAATGTAGTTTAACATTTTTATTGAGATCTTGGGATTCTTGATATATAAATACAATTTTTTTAACTAAAGCCTTTAGTCAGACTAGTAAATAGCACTGGATTTAAGCAACAAAATTTCAAAGCTGGAAGACTCTTTGGAAATCATCCTGTTCCTTCATTTTTATAAATATGAAAAGTAAGGCTGAGAAAACTGGAGTGGGAGCTAATGCTTACAGCAAAGCTGTGGAGTAAAAAGAAAGACTGCAGGATTTAGAAGAACAGGCACATGAACATAAATTGTTACTCCAACATTTTTAACTGTGATATATTGAGAAAATCACTTAACCTCAAAGAAAGATACTTTGATGTAGCTACAGTCAACTAATTTATTTGTGGACTTTAATTTACCCATCTACAAAACTGGAACAATAATACCTAGCTTTCAGAGTTATTGATAGATCACTTCTCGGCCTTTTGGCTAAGATCAAGTGCAGAGTCATTGATAGAAATGTAGATAATTTATAAAAACATTTTAAAACCATTAGCCATTATTTTAACTTATTAGAAGAAGTTTCAAAAATCAGGAATCTCAACTCTTTTCCTCATTTTTTTTTAAATAATCCTTTTTGGGGGTTTTTTTGGTTTTTTCTGGTTTTTTTAAGACAGAGTTTCACTCACCTAGGATAGCGTGCCATGGACTTCACCTAGCTCAAAGCAACCTCAAATTCCTGGGCTCAAGCAATCCTCCTGCCTCAGTCTCCTGAGTAGTGGGGACTACTGGCGTGGGCCAGTATGACTGCCTAATTTTTCTATTTTTTTGTAGAGATAGGGTCTTAACCTTGCTCAGGCTAGTGTTAAACTCTTGAGCTCATGAAATCCTCCAGCCTCAGCCTCCCAGAGAGTTAGGATTACAGGCAATGAGCCATCACTCCTGGACAAAATGTTTTAATTTTTTATTTTTTTAAAGACAGAGTCTTGGTCTGTCACGCAGGATGAAGTACAATGGCATGATCATAGCTCACTGCAGCTTCAAACTCCTGGGCTCAAGTGATCCTGCTGCCTCAGTACCTGGGACCATAGGCATGTGTCACCTTGCCTGCTACCTTTTGCTCTTTCTATCAGAAGAGCGTTATGTCAATGTGAGCTTCAGATTATTCATATTATTATTATTATAACTTACTAGATTCATATTATTCAAACACCTTTACTAAAAATTCATATTATTCAAACATCTTTACTAAAAATACCTGTTTCTTGATACTATACTCCACCCATGTCATAATTAGGCCTAGTATATTTTTTGACATTGAGTGGCTCTTAGTAGACTTAAGATGCTTCAGAAAAACAGAGGGAAATAATTCGGGAAATGCTGCACTCTTGGGCTCTTAACTTTTAAGAGAAGTAGTTTATTAATATGGGAAAAATTCTTTAAAAATTCTGTAGTAAAGAAGTCTATTTATACTAGATTATCCAGAGTTTCTTTGACACACTTAATAAATAATACATATTTAGATATTACCTAGACAACTTCTACTCCTAAAACAGTTGATGAATGTGTGGACACAGGTGCAAGCTTACTGATGATAGATAATTTAAACATAATAGTTTTAATATCTTTTAAGTAAGAAGTAAATAAAATAAGGCAATTAATTTATTTTCACTTGAATATTTCCCACATAGGATGAAACAACTGAATGAATACAAAGTTTCAGCTTGAGGTAATGAAAATATTTTGGAACTAGATAGAGGCGATGTTTGTAAAACATTCTGAATGTAAAATGCCATTGGAATTTACCTAAAATTGTTTATTTGGGGCTGTTCGTGCAACTCAAACGTGTGATCCTAGCTTTCTGGGAGGCCAAGGCGGGAGGATTGTCGGAGCTCAGGAGTTTGAAACCACCCTGAGCAAAGCAAGACCACATCTCTACTAAAAATAGAAAAATTAGCCATCATTGTTGCAGGTGCCTGTAGCCCCAGCTACTTGGGAGGCTGAGATAAAAGGATCATTTGAGCCCAAGAGTTTGAGGTTTTTGTGAACTATAACTCTTCAACACTCAGTCCCAGGGCAACTGAGCCTCTGTCTCAATAAAAGGGGGGGGGGCTTATTTTATTATGTGAATTTAACGTCAAGGTTATTTTTAATTTCACATATATATAAAAGTTTCCATTTAAAAATATTATTTAATAGAACCTAAATTTTTCAAATGGTATTTGAGAAACCAAAAAAAAAAAAAGTTTCTTATACTTAAAACATATATTCCTAAATCACAAGTTTTCCTAATGGTTTCCAAAATGTCTGTATGTATTTTTAAAAATAAAAATCAATATTTCTTTTAAGCTCTGAAATTTCAAAAGCTATATAATAAAGTCAATGCCATATAAAGAGGTACTTTCTACAGGTAGCTAATATTTTACAGGCGGATTTCAAAGCATCACAAAACACATATTGACAGAGATTGACTGTGGCTGCTGTAACTTAATCTCAGCATTCTGAAGATCTCAAATCTCTTGAGTCTCACTTCATGGTTTATGATACAGTTACAGCACAATCCCTCAATAGAATTACAGCTTTGTCACTAATCTCTCCCTATCAGTTATCCTGTAAGGAAGGAAGCTGGAAGGACCACTAGAACGCGGCAATGGCATGAATGATTGCATTCAGCCTCTTTCCACAACAATATCTGTAAGTCTGGGAGTGATAAATGGCACCCAAGTTATAAATGAGCAACAAGGTCAGTAGCACCAAGCAGGCAAGAGTTCAAAGAAAAGTCACATTCTGATGGGTTCAAGAAAAGGCCACATACTGCTGGCCTGGAACACTAAAGATAAATCCTCAGAGATGCCTTACTGCAATTACAAAACAGAATTAGAAAAGCCTGTTATCGAAGAGCTAAGATATTTGTCCAGGAATTAAACAAAGAGCATTGATTAGCATAAAAGACATTCTTTTTCCTGGAAACGTGTTGGATTTAATAACATCCTCCAAACAGTTAAGAATCCTAGAGGAATATATCTCCAAAGGGTTGAATAATTCTTTGACATGTGTAACTGAATGACAGTTTTCCTCTTGATTTTTTCTTTTTAATCTCTTAAATTCATCTATAAAGAACCAAGAAGAGAAATGGAGAGAAACGGCCACCTTTCCACTGTTTTAGGCTGTGTCTCCATTCCTTTATAAATTTCCTTAGGTTAAAATAAAATAAAACTGTGATTTCTTGTAAACTAAAATGTACAGATCTCCTAACAATATAACATATTAAGCCCACTCACAAAATGCTATCATGGAACATCACCAGAAGAAATTTCCACGTTTGCCACTTACATAATGAAGATGCAGGTATGTTGAGAGTCTTTCTCCAGATCCTGTCACTGGTGCTTGAGACAGTGCAGATTAAGATTAATATCATCAAATCCCTGAAGGCTACTTCTACCTTCTTTCCACTGAATAAAAATTTCCCTCAAATGGATAACAACTGTCAGTTTTGTAGCATCTGGGTCTCTCCTTGCAATGGGATACAGTCTTCAAGTTTCAAGAATCACTACAGATTTGTAATTGATTTCCATTTTTTTTAACTTTCTCATTTGTTTGTGCATTAAGCTGAAGATTAATTGCACCGTATTGACAAATTTGCTACCCAATTGTGATGCAAAAGTGGGGAAAGTATCAAGGAGGGACAGCCATTGCAATTCTGCTCAGATAAAGACATATAGAACTCTAAGATACCGAAGGAGCAACTTTCCACTTTCACTTGATTTCTCTCCAGGAGAGTCCTCATCCTCCTGGGATAATCATGAAGGTTTTCCTCCTTAAGTTTGAGCAGCCATATTGAATGATAAAAGATATTACATTGTGCCTCTATGGTGATTCCCTCTATTAATTATTCTTATGATATTTTCCCCTTAAATGAAATGTAAAATAACCGATCATAGAACACAGCAATGGAATCTCAAGGTGCATTTTGTACACTTATGTTTTTAAGTTACAAAATTTTAACAACAGGACACCAACAATGAAAGCTATATAGAATAATGGCATAAAACTATCAGTGCTAATCAAAGGACACAGGAGCTCTTATTATCCACATTGGTGGACAAATTCAGAAATTACTTGCCTTTAATGAGCGTATCTATTATTCTGAGAATAATTCAAACTAAATATTTAAAATTTAACACAAACCTTTGGAGATTGATTTTCTACATCATGTCCCTTTCACCACTTTCCAAGTAGCCAAGAGAGCACCTTTCAGACTGACGTGGTGATCGGATACAAAGAAGTTTCTGCAAACTTGCTGAGTCACACCTCTCTAGAATATGTGTAAACAATGATTTTGCTTCAAAAGTGTGTCTCTTCTTGATATGCTGAAACTTGAAAGCTGTACCCTATTTCAATCAAGCACATAATTAAGAATCCTAGAATATGAAAAGGAGATTTTGAAAGGATGATAAATAATAGAGATGATCAATAGAAACAAACACACATTCAACTCCATTGTGAGAATTCTGAAAAGTCATGCTCTGATGGGAGAGAAAGAGCAGGAGAACACACAATCGCTGAAGTGTTCTGTATACCCTAGAGTCTACAAAAATTATAGGTCATGGCAAATCCTTCTACAGCCACTTCAAAGACTGTCTAAATTCTTTCCTTGTGTTGGAATGTTCTAATTATTATGGCCAGAAAAACCAAGTTGCAGGATACTTAATCACATCCTTAGTCAGAATGAGAAAAAGACGCAGCAAACCTCAAGTGTCCTAGCACTTTTGCCATCTTTTCTTCAATTTGGGCAGGTTTCTTCATGAATATACTCAATGTAGAATTAATCATCATTTCTTTACTCTGTGAAATAAATTGCTGATGCTCACCTCTCTGGTAAGCAAGGCTGTGCACATCACTTTGCCTTTTTTTTTTTTTTCTCTGACCCCTCCCTCTCTCAAGGGTCACGGTAAATCACTTGCTTCCCCCAGTCCTTGCAAAGCCAGAAACCCGGAGTTCCACATCTGTTGCTGTGGGGAGGTCACTTATAGAGATATAACCTGGATAAAAGCCTTTTTAACTTCATCAAAATTAATATTGTAATGAGATTATTAAAGTACAAATATTGCTGCTAATCTGCTGAAGCTAAGAGACTTTTTTTAAGACGTGTGCTTGATTTTATTGTAATTGTAATGGTTTTTACTATAATGAAATTTAATGCATTACCAAGAATAAGCCACAGCCTGAGGTAGGGCTCTACTTATATTTCAAAACATGTTAGCATGAAGCTACAGCCAGATCTAATAATAGAAATGAACTTACCTAAAGATGCATTGATTTTTATATTAGGTCATGTTGAGAATTTACAAAGAACATCTAGTTCATGAAACAAAAATCCTCCTGAGAATAACATTTATTGTAAGAAGGGTAATATTAGAAAAATGGAAATCCTTTCCTCCCAGTATACATTCATATAATAGATTAAGTGCACCACATAGTTTAGAAAAGGTCATCTCTCAGATAAATGATAAATTTGATGCATTTCAGCAGATTTAATCATCCTTTGATATTTGATCAAAACAACAAAGAAGAAATGAATACAAAAAGAAAAAAAATCCATCTTGCCCCTATAATTTACTTAGTCAAAAGAAGGTAAATTTCTTCTTACTTCTGAAATTATAAATATTATTTCTATCATCATGCATTGATTCAAGAAAACACCATACAAAATAAATTCCTAGATTTTAGTACATACTGCAATCATTGGATAGCTCAAAAATCAGGAAATTCTTTCAAATTCCCTGGTGCATGTATGAGATAGGATGGAGAGTTAAGGTAGTGTCTGATTTTAGTCTTTACAAAACTCAGAGATATAAGAGAATAAGTAGAGAGGGGTTACTTTCTCATGCTCCTGTTACTAAACAGTTAAAATCAGCATTCCATTCAACACATTGTTATACGTATGTGTATATGCAAAATGAAACTGCTAAAGATTTTTTCAGATTAGTGTATTTTAGTGCATTTCTGTGTTTTCATCATTCCAGTTTATGCTCTTCACCCACATTTTCTATTACATTCTTAATGTATTTTGTTTTGAAATGTTAGCTTATGGTTTTCATTTCTTTGAAAGGATGTCCCTCTTACGTATTTTTCCTTATCTGTAAGAATGTTCTCGTGCTCCTTATGTTCTTTTGCCCTATATTAAATTGGTCTGAGATTCAACTTGTCTTTTTTTATTGCTCAATTTTAAGTAGAGCCGTTTGTCGTGTTCTTTTAGGGAAAGGGATGCACCCTGCTAGCATTCCCCACTCTGTGGCTCTAGGGCTCCCTCTGTCGTTGCAAAGTGACGGAGAGAAGAGGCAGTCAGGCTTTGTGGGACCGGCTTCCACAGCTTCCCGAGCTCACGGGGGCGGGGGCAAACCGCAGCCTCTTGTCCGAAAATGAACCTGGAGCCTGTTTTTGTAATAATCTCAAGGCAAAAATGCTTTTTACATTAAATACGGAAGGAGGAAGGAGATGTCAGAGCGCACGTGAGGTCCCCAATAAAGCTTGAAAGTTCACTTTGGGAGTCTTTACAGAAAGCTGGCCTCGCTCTAGGCCTGGAGCCAGCATTTTCCTTTGAGCTTGCGGTCATGGCTCTGCTGGTTTGAATTCTACTCCTAGAATTTTCTCCTAGGTGATGGCCTTGACCTGGAAGAGTGCTCCCGTCTTGTGGCAGGACAGTGCTCAGGGTCCAGACCTTGCCGTGGACTCGGTGCAGCAACAGACTCGTCAGATGCTGAGAAGTCCCCGCCAGCTCTGAGCGCTGCTCCCAGATCGCCGCCCTCCCCAGGAGATGATTTCCTTTCTTTATATCTGTGGTAACATTCAGAGAGGATCAAGCTTTAAGTTACTGCTTCCGGCTTCTTAAAATCTTGAAATCGTTTCTTTCTTTTAGACAGAATGCTGAGGAGGAATGGAAAGATGAGGAGCTTGCCCACATTCTCTTTAGAAAGTAGGATGTGATCTTTGTAAGCACCACATATGTGCTCAGTAGATACTTATTAGCTTAATTCACTGCCTCTTTCTTCTTTGTCCCCCAATATTCAATTATTTTGAATATGTAAATAAGACTGATCAAATTATTAAACTTCAGTTTATATACCAATTTACATAGGGACGAAATTCCCCTTGGAAAATGTAGAGTAGTTCTACTGGGTTAATTCTATACCTCCTTTAATTCATATACCCTCCTTCCAAGAGCTTCAATTATTTTGGTGTTTGTTTCAGAATTGCTTCTCAAGTAGAAATCAAAATATGATCCTTGGAAATTAAATACATTTTATGAGAATGAGTTGATTAGCTTCTATTAGATGAATCTTTTCATAGATAACTATTCAAAATCTCAGACAAAAAATAAAATATAACTCTGAGGAGACCCCAGAGAGCAATGAAAGAATGGAAGACACCAGAAAGCATTTCACTCTTTCTTGAAAGCCCCTGAATCAGGTACAATCCAGGCTTCCATAGCATTTCACTGGGACATCCACCAGCACACACCTGCAGGGCTTTGAGGAGGGGGTGGGCATTGCTAAAATTCAAGCAAAGGCCTAGACTGGCTGCTTGAGAGGCCACAGAGTGAAGTGTGGGAAGCTCAACGGCTGAAAAGTGAGAAGAGGCAGACCAAAGAAAAAAGTCTACAGAAGGAGTCCCCAAATCTGCATCTAAGCTCCACCAACCTTATTGGCTGATGCTTGTCAATCTCCAGAGTAGGAATTTCAAGGTTTTGTGTGAAATCCAGCAGCTAGAAAGGCTGAAAGAACTGAGCAATTTCAGTAGCTGCCTATTGCAGTGACAGAGGTTGGAGTTTAAAAACAGTCAAGTTAATCGCCTGTTAGAACAAAAATCAACACACTTGAAAAGATTTCAGGGGAAAAAGCAAACAGACCAATGTCCTTCCCAATAACCCAGATGTTAATGTTAGCAGATGAGAACTTTAGAACATCTATCACAGATAGGTGCAAAGATATAAGGGGGTGCACTGAATGAACCGGAAGGGAATCCTAACAGAAAAACAGAAAATCTAAAACAGAATCAAGTGTCATGTCTAAGACCAAATAGTATACTATTTAAATAAGAAAGTTACTAGAGAAACTAGAAACAGCAGGAAATGCTTTAAAATAATTTAATGGGGTGAAATATAAATGATGAAAGTTATCAGCCAGTAGAAAGCCCTTTCCAAATACCCACTCCTGGGGATACCTAGAGCCCACTCTCTACCCCAACCAAGCACAGCAATCTACAACAAATGAGCAGGGAGGCCATTTGTCTGTAGAGGCAGGAGGAAAGATACATCCTTCCTACAAATGCAGTTCAGACTATGAACTTGGGCCTTCTATCTTTAAGCCTTGACATATAATAATAAGAATTAGTCTAGATGAGAGGACTGCGATTCTTAAAGCAAAAGTCTGGGGGAAAAAATAAGACACCTTAGCATTTTTAACTACTTGCAGTAAATGGAACTTTACCTAAGGAAATTCCCCAATATCTCACCATTTATTCTTTCTATAAGTTTGGCAAAGAGTCAAAATATGCCAGGCACTGAGATGGTCCCCACTGGAGATACAAAGTGAATGAGACACATTCTTAACCTTTGCAATCAGGGTAAGACACAAAGATGTGCACACAAATATGCAAAATTAAAAGTGCCAAGATATGGTAAGTAACACAATGAAAAAAAAAGAACCAGGGAGTTGTGGTAGTCCAGAGAGGGAAGCATGACTTCTAGGGTGATTGTCTAGAGAAGATCGTGGGAGAGGGTTCCCGGCTCAGGGCTGGACAGGGAACCCCATGTTCTAGGCCTAAGTAGGCTCGGAAATCAGTCTTATCACAGACCCCCATCTCTAGGCACAAACAGGCCCTTCCCAGGCCACATTCTCTGTACAAACACGCTCAGGAAAAGCAGCCTGACCAGCACCTCATCTGGAATGCTTCTCCCAGAGCAGAGGAGTGCACCCCAGGCGAGACTGTATTCCTCTGCACTGTGGCAGTTTTAAAATTAACTTCTGCCCACGCCACTGGTGCCAAACAGTTATGACATATTCCAGACATACATTCCATCTCCCAAAACTCCCTGCCCACAGGATAGGAAAAGCAGGATATAAACTCCTAAATAGAAGGTTGCGCTGGGCTTCAAACTCAGCTCTCTCTCTCACTACCGTGGAAGCTTCATTATCTTCCACAGACCACCAAGTATGCAGAAGGACAGATTTTATTGAAAGCTATGTGATAGGAAGAGAGAAATTCAGGCTACAATAGTATTTTAGGCAGCTTTTGAAAAAGAAAATCGTAGTCATTGCATTTTGATAGGTTTGTGCAAAGACATTCTAGTGAATAAGGCCATATTACATGTTCACAGTCAGATGAAAGAATAGCTTGCAAGTTAAGACACTCTCCATTGTATGTAATCTTTCTTATCCCACGGCTTTTTTAAATTTTATTTAAGTGAAAAACAATCCACTTTTATAGTCAGTCACAAGCGAACCTCACCACCTTATCAATGTTACTAAAACAAAAGAATCAAGCCTTAATAAACAGCCTATCCAAGAAATCCCTTATGATTTACTCATTAGGTATTAAGGAAAGAAATAAAATAATACAAACACATAAAACTTACCCAACCTCTAATTTACACACCATTTCTCAAGAGAGAAGAAGCCGAGATGTTATTGTCTTCCATGTATCAGGGTTACTGCGAAAGTAGTTTAAATGTATTACTGTCTCATATATCTGTCCGCTTTGTACAAAGGACTGCAGTAGACAGCGTGGAAAAATAAGTTTCCATTCTTTAAGGAGTTTGCACATGAATAAGGGAAACACCCACTTGAGCTCAGGGACATGAAGGAGACTGATACATTTCTCAGTCCATTGTCATCAATGTCCCTGGCTATTCAGAAAAAGGAAACATTTTTCTCTTACTTATCTGATTCTTAAGAATCCCATTACAATACTGTTCCGCCATTACAGCACTTCTTACACTCTTATAATCATGTACTTGACTTGCTCTGACCGTACACTAAAATACTAAGGCAAAGACTAAGCCACGTTTTGCCTCTCAGAACTTGGAAGTATGTGAATTCCATTATTCAGTATATATTTTATTTAAGAAGAATAAAGAAATGAATAGTAATTATAAAAAAATTACTGTCATTGCAAATGCCTATTTAACAATAAATAAAAGAGTGCTATAGAAATTCAGAGCTATAGAGTAGGATCCACCCCAAAATATTAAACGTGTTATGTTTCTTAATCTGACCTCAACATCTTCATCTAACGTATTTTAGACATCTAAATTATTTTTAAATATATATACCACAAAGGGTGACCTATAATTTATTTTGGTAACATAGGCCAAAGTTCCATGAACTATTTGGAATTTTTTCTTATTTAATCTAAATTCCACTCTTACCCTTTCCCCATAATAGAAACAGGAAACTTTCCAGTGATGGAGCTTTTTCATAAAGGTCCCATGCCCTCCTTAAAATTTTAAATAACAAAGCTTACTAGTTTTGTCCCATTTTTTAATCATTTCTCTTGTACTAAGATAAGTGGATACAGAACCAGAAGTCAAATATCTTAACTCTAAATCCTGGGTGCTGGCTGCCACGTTACAGCAAATTCACTTTTCTAAACTCAGTCCTGACTGTATGGGCCCACTCTATATGGGTTCACTCAGAAGTGATTAAGGCCCTAATTACTTCATTAAAAAGTTTACTGAGATAATCACATAGTTTGCCCTTTCAATCTCGGCCTAATTTCAGTTAATAAAAATAACGGGCATTAAATCATGCGTAAAGGCTCACCTCTTGGAGTTCTGTGGGTTCAGCCTGTGCTTTCCTTCAACACTGCATTACTGGTTAATAGTGTGAATTGTAAGTGAAAAATAAGCCATCTAAGTTTCTTCATTTGTAAGAGGGGCTTTGGGACTAAATGATGTGTTAGTTTGGTCCTAGCAATAGAATTGGTTGATCACATTATGTTTTTCTCCATAGAATCAGAATTGTTCAGAAAAATGTACGAATTAAAAGAAATTTAAATATATTAGTAAAATATTGTTCTATTCCTCAAGTAACATCTTATAAGACTTGGAATTTGGGATAAAAGAACGTGGAAATATTTTAGCAATGTATTGAATAACACTGAATTATTAATAATCAAACGTAACATTGGTGAGATAATAATTACAGATATATAAATGACCAAAAAGGCATTCAGTGATAGTTTTTGTATTGCTGATTACTAGTGATAAGTGTATTATCATTGTTGCTGTTGAAAGGAATTGATGTCAATACATTAATCAGAGAATAAATAGGAGTATTACTTATTTATATCAAAGAATGGCATTTGTAGAAAGTATGATTGGGATCTGCTAAAAGATAGGATATCTGAGGAAGATGGTTATCAGTATTTATCATCAAATAACAGTCCTCCAGAAATAGAGTGAGCTGCTCAGAGCTCAGCCCCTAGAGAATCATAAATCAGGGAGGAAACCTTGAACATATTGGAGAGTAACTTTTCTTCTAGGCTATTATGAGACACCTAAGTGGACAATATGTCTTCCAAAATGGTACGTAAAGTATATGGCAGATGCCCAGCATTCCACACACAAGACTTGCAAATGCCTCCTGAACTGTAAACAGATGGTGCTTAAAGGCTAGAATGTCTCAAGAGTATACTATGGGCACCATACCTGAGGCTAACGCACTCTTTCATCCAGATTAAAGAATTGCAGAATCCACTGTGTTGAACCAACTAAAAACTAGATGAGAAACCATATGAATGGTGCTGTGGGGGGTGGAGGTGGATTGAGGAATTTCAGGATAAATAATTTTCTTTGAATTATAATTTTAGGTCCCAAGGTCATTTCCTTAAACTTATCCCTCTGGGATTGCACACTTAAAAAGTCAAAACAATAACGTGGGGCTTTCTTTGTAATTAAACATACTCCTTCATGTACTGTTAAAGATGCTGGCTTCCCCTTGATTGCACTAATGTACACAGCCATGATTTAATAAAAAAAAAGAAAAAAAATAAAGATGCTGGCTTTTCAAGATGCTTATATTTAGCAAAATTGGGTGCTATCTGTAGTTTATTTCTGTTTCCATTGGAATAAAGACTAACAGCCATAAAGAACTTTCCAGGTTAAAATATGCAGTGAAGAATTACATTCTACTACCATTTCAAATGTGAAAACGAACATGAGACCTCCTAAAAATATTTATTTTTGAAATGTTATCCAATGAGCCATGTGAATTATTCATTTTTATTGAAACTATCAAGAGAGGAAATTGACCTCATAGAAACTAATTTGGGGGCTTATTAAGAAGATGATCCAACAGCTCATAATGTTCTAGGCAGAGTAAGTCTTCATGTGTCTATAGAACAAAATTTCTGAGTTCTGCATAAAGTACCAGAATTACAATCATAACAAGAGAAAAGAGAGAGAAAAATGCAGGCAGTGCATATCCTTTTAGAAAAGAAGCTTGACTTCTCACATTCTTTATAGAGAGGGTCCTGACACTTTACAGGATGATGATTTATGCCAGCTTTACTTTGAAGTTGGTGAAGTTGATGAGGTGATTAAAGCAATTGCTCTTGCAAAAATTTGCTTGAATGCTGATAAAATGCCAAAGGACACTGACGAAAACAGCAAAGATCATAATTTTATGATTCTGAAAAAGTAGGCTGAGCAAAGGTTGTCTCAGCCCTCGCTTCAGTTAACCTTGTTGCTCACAGATCACCGAGTCAAACATTCTGTCCTTATAAACGCAAAGGAAAAAGTCCATCCAAGTTCAAATGAGAAATTTATTCATGAAGAAAATTCAGGATATACATATATGCCTGCATAGGTTCAGCTAAATGTCATATGTCCATATGTCTAAAACAAAGTGCAATAATTATTATAAATATTAGCCTGAAAAATAATTAAAAATTGCATTGTTTTCCTGGGCATATATATACATAGAGAGAAACCTAAAACATTTGGGGAAAAACTTTATCCACTAAAATAAATCAAAATGATTCTAATACAAGGTGTCCATAAAGTTTGTGAGCAATTTTGAATAGTGTGCAATTTATTTATTTTTGAGACAGAGTCTCAGTCACCCTGGCATTGAGTGCCATGATGTTATTGCTCCCAACAACCTCAGACTCTTGGGCTCAAGTAATCCTTTTGCCTCAGCCTCCCAAATCGCTGGGACTACAGGTGCCCACCACAAACCCCAGCTATTTTTAGAGACGGGTATCACTCTTTGCTCAGGCTGGTCTCAAACTCATGAGCTCCAGTGATCTGCCCACCTCAGCCTAAATTCCTCCTAAAGGGCTGGAATTTTGGGCATGAGCCACTGTGCCCAGCCTAAATAGTGTACAATTTAAAAATTCCACATGAACTTTTTTGCACACCCTGTAGTTACAGGATAAGGTGAGGAATAATAGAACTTTTAGAGTTAGAATGTGATCTTACTTTTCAAATCCTCTCTTGAAATTTTATTTCAAAGAATTTAGGGGTAAAAGTGTTTTCTTGTTATGCACATAAACTATATCAAGCTGATGTCAGGGCTCTTAGTGTACCAATCACCCTATCACCAGAATAGTGTCCATAATACTTGATGGGTAGATTTTTATACCTCCCCTCGCCCTGTCTCCTCTTCTTAGTTTTCAAGGTAATTATTTACTATATTTCAGTCTCCAAGGAATGTCAAGAAGTCATTTTGAATAAATACAAATCCCAAATTGAATAACAATATAAATTCCAAAGTAAATACAAATAAACCCCTAGAGCACAGTAACATATTTTTTTTAAATTAAAAACTCCCAAATGCAACATTTTAAATCATTTGCCACAATTTCAAACCAATAAAAAATGCTATCCTTAAAACGACCCCCCTTCTGCTGTTTTCTGTCCAGTTATTGTACATGTCATCACTAATTGACAACGGGAAAGGCACTGGACAAAATATTTAACACTGAAATTATTTTGTAGCACGCCAGCGCCATCCCAAGTGTATGCCTATTCCTGAGGCCTGCATCGTAATTCAAAAGACAACCTTCTTCACTACATCCTCGTTATGGGACGCCCAACCTATGGTCCACAGCCACACATGGATTTTGTGAGGACTTTTTTGCTTATTTGTGGTGGTGGATATCATAAAATTTATGGTACGAGCCTTTCTGTTGCTCATCAGCTTCTGTTAGTGTCTGCATATTTAGTGTGTGTCCCAAAACGACGTGTGACAGAGAAGAAAAAAAGGTTGGACACCCCTGCCAAACTGCCCCATATCCATTTCTGCCTTACCTATCACAATAGATGATTTAATAGATTCTATTGCTTTGGAACTTACTGCATCTAATGAAAAAAAGATTTTCTGGGTAGCTATGTAAAAATACAGATGGTTATGTAACTTGTGGAGACTCCAGCGGTGAATGGATAAAGGGAAAGTTTCCTGATGTTTCTGCAACTTAACTCAAGCCACAGCCTGCCCATATCACCATTAAAGCAATCTTTGGGATAGTAAGCCAGCTGGCGAAGAACCAGACCTGAAATGTGCTAAGCTCAGGAGAGGAGGCGCGGGACAGGAAGCTGGAGGCAGTAGGATGTTGTCCAATGTCTTACTCAAGCATTTGCTACATTCAGTTTTGGCCAGGTCAGCTGGCTGGAGGGAAAAACGTGAACAGACACTCGCTCATTACAGAAGTGTGAGTTGACTAAACACAGGGTAATACTACTCAATAATTGTCACATCTTCTCCCATTGCCCCCTCTACACATACCCACACACATCTAATAGCAAATGGACATTGGGCATGAAAGTCTTTGGCCACAAGATAAACAAGGAGCGTCATGTGAATGCAGCCCAGGAAAGCACTTAAAAACAGACACTTTGAAAATCCTCACTCTTCTTTCCTAGATTTGTGGATGATGGCCTCCCCAAAGGACCAAGTAGGATTCTCTTTTAAGATTCCAAAATTCTTCTAGGTTGCCAAGAAACGTTCCCTCTCTTTTTTTTAAGACCAAACGTTTTAAAGTATTTACAACTTTGAAGGGGGAGAAAGTTCCTTTTCTTCTGCCTTTGTAAATGTCTGTTTGCATTCATATTATGTCTCTCTGCTCTAAAATTCTTGGTAACACATGCTGAAAGCAAACCAACAGTCATAAAATAATCTTTTAAAGTCAATACAACAAAAGCTAGTTGAGGGACGTTGCCCTCTTCCCTCTGAAACATAAGAAGGTATCAACCCTTGTCATAATTTAAGTCAACTATGTCACTGCATTTACAACAGGAGAAATAAGGCATTTCCTGAAAGCAGAGGGATTGAATTCATACAGCTCCAATGAAGAACTGTTAGACTAATTTTGTAAAAATGACTTCTTTCAAGTAAGAGCCAGAAATTGGTGTCACCAGGAGTTACACCTCTGCGTTGTCTTTTTATTCTGTAATTGGTCCTATAATTTATTTTTTACTTTTCCTCTGCCCAGTACCCCGTGCTCACCCCTGTAGCCTTCCATCTCCTAAAGACCAGCGCCCTACTCACCAAGGGAGACTTACAACTACAAAGAATAACTGCGTGTCCATGCTCAGTACTCCCAGCTTTCTGGTTTACTCACTACTGATCTGACTGGAAAGTGACATTTTTCCTACATTATAAATTAGACTGCAACACTCCTCAAAATTCAAATTCCCCGATTCACTACCCCTTTACCATCAGCAATGTCACTGAGCCACTTCCCTCGGTTTTTCCCCGGAGAATGGGTGCAAGGCTAACGTCTGCCTTCTTTCTGCCCTGTCCTGCTCCAGACAGACCATCAGGATTTAAGCATGAGTCATCCCAAGACCTGACACCGTGGTAGGTAAAATCACCCTCTGGTTATTCAAACACTAATCTGGATACTGTTAACAAATATGACTAAGGCTACTGTAGGGATAAAGGAAAAACTCAAGGGTTTTTCCTATTCTTACTCAGTCAACAGTCAGGCACCCATGGGGGGAAGGATCACTCTCCTACCCCCAGAAAAGAAGTGATTATGCAGATGAAGTTCAAATTAGACACCACCTGACCCTATCTACTTAGAGACAGCATCATATCCCACAAGTTGAGGCCTCAGTCCCACAAGACGGCCCCCACCTCCTCTGTCCATCACAAACCTATTTGTTTTACCTATGCTTCAAATTGACTGGCTATAAATCAAAGTTCCCACAATTCCTTTCTTGGGTTCAATTAGTCTACTACAATAACTCAAAGAACTCTGGAAAACACACTTACTAGTTTATATTCTAAAAAACACTACAAAGAATACTAGTGAATAGCTGATGGAAGAGATGCTTAGGGCTGGGCATTTGGGAAGGGTGCACCCCCACCAGGAACTTCCACATACTCAACTATCTGAAAGCTGTCAGAACTCAGTCCTTTGGGATTTTATGGAGGCTTCATTTTATAAACATGACTGGTAAATCATTGGCCGTTGGGGAGCAATTTAGTTTTCTACCTGACCCTCACTCCTTTCAGGTCGAGGGGCTGGGTGAAAGTTCCAAACCCATAATCAAGGGTTGGTCTTACTGGTGACCAGTCTCCATCATAAGGACATCTAAGAACCTCTAGCCACTGGTCATTCCTTAGCATAAAAGAACATTCTCACCCCGAAGAGTACAAGGATTTTAGGAGCTGTGTGCCAGGAAATGCCGATGGAGACCAAATATAGATTTTCCAGTATCACAGTTACTAATCAGTCCACCTTAAACAGGGAGCTCGTCCTGGATTGTCTGGGTAGGTGCAATCCCATCTCACTTTTTAAAAGCAGAAGAGAAAGACAGGAGAGTCAGTGTCGGAGACAGAGATGGGGCAGAAGAGAAAGAAAAGAAGAAATCAGAGAGATTCCCAATTAGAAGAAGGGTTCGACTTCACGATATTGCTGACTCTAAGCTCTAGGGGCCTGACAGGACTCAGATGTCCTGCAGGCAGCGAGGGCAGGGGAAGGCAGCAGAACAGGAAAACCACAAGAATGTGAATGTGCTTTGCTAAGATAAATGTAGCAAATAGGTACCCTGTAGTTATTCTATTTTGACTGTGACATCATTATCTGAAGCAGAAGGGCACTCCTTTAATTAGAGCATGTGCATAGTTGAGGTGACAGTGTCCCTAACTGAACCAGCCTCATTAGCATGTTCAAGATACACCCACTAGTACTATGACAGCTTACAAATACCATGACAGACCTCTCCCACCCAGAAATTATAGAGACAAAGGGGGAAAAAAGGGTCCCAGTTCCAGGAGCGCTCTACTCCTTTCCCAGAATGCCAATGAATATCCCACCCCCAGCTTAGCATATTATTTAGGATTAGTATAAAAGAACAGACCCCAACTAGAAGGTGGCACTGCTCGTCCTTGCATCAGTCTATGAGTGCACTCTTCTTTCAATAAATCTTTCTACTTCAACTTACACCTTGTGTTTATTTTTTTTCTCTCACTTATGACACTGCAATTGAATCCCTTCCTGCTCAGAGGTCAAGGGCCCTTTCCTGATGTCCTGAGCAGCGGTTCATGCTGGTATCACAAGGACCTGAGAAAGGCCTCCAGGAGCTAAGAGCAACCCTAGCTGACAGTCAGCAAAGCAATGGGGACCTTGGTCCTACAACCATAAGGAACCGAATTGTCATAGCCTGAAAGATCCTAGAAGCTGATTGTTCCCCCAGAAGCTCCAGATAAAAGCCCAGGTCACTGACACCTTAATTTCAGCTTCGGATACCCAAAATGAAAAAAACAACTAAGCAGTCCAGGATGTGTAGCCTGTACATCTGTGGGATCGTAAATTTGTGTTGTTCTGAGTCACTAACTATGATAATTTGTTATGGCAGCAATCAGAAACTATTATAGACATAATTCACTCATACATACTTTTGGGGAAAAAGAAAAAAATTCTTAGGCAAAAAGATAACTCTGGTTAAGATTAACATTCATGTTCTTTTCTATTAGCACTTTTAGACACACACACAGGAGTTTTTATTTGTTACAGTTCCTGCTACCACTTTACTTATTAGAAGCTTTCTGGAATCAAGCATGCTTTCATTTCTTAGACATTTATGGAGCATCCCCTTTGTCCACAGGTCTTCAGCAGACACAGTGAGAACCTGCCTCTGGAGCCATCCCTGTATGGAAGACAGACTGGCTTCCGCAGGGTAAAGTGTAAACAATTTAATATGGCACACACCATGTGCAATTGCCTGGCATCCTTCTATAATCCTCCACTTGCCCCAAAAGATTGAACCACACTCAATTATCTGCTTTTTAAACATTTAACTACCTTCCATGCTGTTGAAACTTGGAACTTACAGTTCCATATCTCAAGCGAGGCTTTTCCCGTTTCCACACTTTCCCCAAGAGAGGCAGATGGTTCTCACACTCAGTTTCTTCAAGTCTTTGCTACAATTTGCTCTTTAAAAGACACTCTGCCCCTAGAACATTGCAAACTCCCAGCAAATTTATATGCTTAATCACCATAATTCCTCTACAATTTCTGTTTTATAACATTTAAAATTTTCTACTGTACTATACTATTTATTGATAATATGTGCTGGATGTATTTGTTGGGTGTTATTACTATATTCCCCTAGTAAAATACAATTTCTCAAGAAAGTGAGCGTTTGTTTTTTTCCAGTTTGCTCTCTGTGTGTTCCTCAGTGCCCAGACCAGTGCCTCTCTTACAGTAAATGACTCCTTTATAAATATTTATAAAACATTGAATTAATCTTATGAAGACCACCTATTTTCAAGAGTCACTAGTAGATTGGAGTGTAGCAGAACCTAGTAAGGGTGGATAAAAAGTCGAGGACGAATAAGTCCACAGGCCACCTTGATGGACTCAGGACATGAGCCTGGAGACTTTCAAGTTGTCACTGTTCAGTACATCCCACCTTCTTCTGGGACTGGTCTGGAAAAATGGGAAACATTGCTAGACAGGTTTTGGTGAAATGAGAGGCAATCTTATATATATAAAATGCTACCAAAAATGAACATCTTTCAAATTCCCTAAAAGAGATAGGGCGATTTACACTCCTTTCACGTGTTGAAGTCTTAAAAATAATAGTTACCATGGATATTTTAACAATGTTGATTCTTCCCAGTCATGAACATGATATGTTATTCTATTGGTTAACATCTTCTGCTATTTCTTTTCTCAGAGTTTCTTAGTTCCCTATAGATTTAATTTAGCTCCCATCAAAGCACTAATGTCATCCTTTATAGAACTTGAAAAAATAGTACTTCATTTCATAAGGAACCAGAAAGAAAACCTAAATAACCAATACAATTCTTAGACATAAAAACAAATCCAGAGGCATCATGGTGCCCAAGTTCAGGTTATACTGCAAGTCTATAGTGATCAAAACAGCATGGTACTGGAACAAAAATAGAGATATAGACATATGGAATAGAATAGAGAATCTCTAGAACTGAGCCACATATCATCATTTGATCTTTGATAATCTTAACAAAAGCATGCACTGGGGAAATGAATCCCTAGTCAATAAATGATGCTGACAGAACTGGTTAGCCACATGTAGAAGACTGAAACTGGACCCACATTTCTCACAACTGACAAAAATTGATTCTTGCTGGATAAAATATTTAAATTTAAGACACAAAACAATAAAACTTCTAGAAGTAAGTGTGGAGAAAATGCTTGAAAATATTAGCCTGGAGAAAGATTGTATGAGGACTCCCCCGCCCCCCGGCAATGACAACAATATAAAAAAAATAATAACTTTGTTATTTGTTGTTAATATTTATCAAAAATAAATAACCATTATTTGTTGTCAACAACTTGTTAATATGTTGTTTAAGATATTGCATCCTTGTTTATAAGTGAAATATATTTGTAATTTCCCTTTATAAGAATATTTTTTTTCCAATTTTAACAGCAGGTATAGCCAGATGAAGTAGAATGATTTTGAAGTATTTCTTCTTTTTCTATTGTCTGTAAAATTTGGCATGATCTGTTTTTCGAAATTATATTCTATTTTTTATTTATAAATATTAACTTTCTATTTTTTGAGACTTTGGAAAGAAAAAAAACGTTAACTGATGACTCCATATTGAACCTCAGAGTAAAAGCATTCTATGATAGGCATACTTTTATCTGACAATGCAAATGTTGCTTTTTTTGAATTATTATTATTATTGCTCAATATTTGGTTGCAGCAATCATCTGATTTCTTTTCCAAATGTATTTATCTTCTTTTGTTCTTTACGAGGCTTTTGTTTCTAGTCCTTATCTTAAACATTGTTAGTGTTATTAAATTTTAAGCCTTTTTAATTTTTTGAAAGCAAAAAATGGAAACCAAAAAAACACATGAATATGTATAAAGAAAATTAAAAAAAGAAAAAAGAAAGAAATGAATAAAGGATGTTCTAATATATATTTTAAAAAATGTAAAAGGATAAATAACCGGGATTTGATCAAGCTAAAAAACTTCTGCACAGCTAAGGGAACCACAAACAAAGCAAATGGACAGCCCTCAGAATGGGAGAAGATTTTTGTATGTTATGAATCTGACAAAGATCTGATAACTAGAATTTACAGAGAACTCAAATTAATCAATAATAAAATAGCAAATAACCCCATTCATAAGCAGTAGACTTGAACAGAAACTTCTCTGAAGATAACAGATGAATGGCCAACAAACACATAAAAAAATGGTCATAGTGTTTAATCATCAGAGAAATGCAAATCAAAACCACTTTGAGATATCACCTAATTCCAGTGAGAATAGCCCACATCACAAAGTCCCAAAATTGCAGATGGTGGCTTCGATGTGGCAAGAAGGGAACACTTCTATACTGTTGGTGGAATTGCAAACTAATATGACCTTTATGGAGAATTCTCTAAGAACTAAATGTTGAACTTCCATTTGATCCTGCAATCCCATTACAAGTATCTACACAGAAGAACAAAGTATTTTGCCACAAAGACGTTTGCACCAGAATGTTTACTGCAGCTCATTTTTTATTTATTTTTTATTTTTTTTATTTATTTATTTTTGGGTTTTTTTGTAGAGACAGAGTTTCACTTTATCACCCTCATTAGAGTTCTGTGGCCTCACAGCTCACAGCAACCTCCAACTCCTGGGCTTAGGCAATTCTCTTGCCTCAGCCTCCCGAGCAGCTGGGACTACAGGTGCCCGCCACAACGCCCAGCTATTTCCTTGTTGCAGTTTGGCCGGGGCCAGGTTTGAACCCACCACCCTTGGCATATGGGGCCGGCACCCTGCCCACTGAGCCACAGGCACTGCCCTACTGCAGCTCATTTTTAATTGCCAAGTCGTGGAAGCAACCCAATGCCCATCAACCCATGAATGGATTAGTAAATTATGGTATATGTATGCTATGGAATGCTATTCAGCCATAAAAAGATGGAGAATTTACATCTTTTATGTTCACCCGGATAGAGTTGGAACACATTCTTCTTAGTAAAGTATCTCAAGAATGGAAAACAAGTTATCTAACTTGCTCAATTGTAATGTGAAACGAATATGTATACAATTACATGCTCATACAAATAATAAAACACAATATAGTCTAGCAAGGTGGAGGGGTGAGGAGAGAGAAGGTAGGGGAAGGAGGGAGGGCATTTGGTGGGATCTCACCAAATGTGCACAACTCAAGGGTGTTCAGCACACCCCCTGGGTTAAAGGCTCTTCTACAACTTGAACTTTACCATGGAAGTAAAAAATAATATAACCTAAAAATTTGTACCCTTATGTTAATTTGAAATAAATAATAGTTAATTGAAATTGTAGTGCTATTCCTATCGGTTCCTTTGTGAAAAAACTTTCAATTCACCACTGACATTTTTTCCTTTGTCTTTTTTTCTTTCAAACCATTTTCACCTTGGGTGTTCATAAGCCAAAAATACCAAAAATACCAGGATGAGCATTTAAAAGTAGAGAAACCTTTTTGCTTTCTCATGGTTACAAATACAAGTTGTTCACTTGGAAATTATCCTCCAACATTTTCTACTTACTTATTAATTACCCTAAGATGTACCTAGAAGAAAGACGTTTGCAAACAGCTATCAAGCAGCTATGAAGCCACACGTAGCTCCCCACACATACACTAGCACCACAAACTGATATTTATAAGACTTCAAAAGTTTAAGGAGGTTCTTCTGGGATATGAAGCTGAAAAGTACCAAACACTGTGACAAGGAGCTACTGTGCTACTGGTAAAGAAATTCCAGGTCATGCTGGCATGGAGCGACACGCTTGAACTTGACCGCCATTTGGTAGGTTACGATTTGCCAAAATCACTAAGGGAAGGTTTATGAAGGAAAAAATTCAGTCTTTACTTCTTCAGCCTTCTGTGTCTTGTCCAAAGAAGTTTGCCAAAGCTAAATGTCCAAGGGCTGGGCTCAATTTCCTCATTTTAAATAGTGGCCACAAATAAAACTGTCAACCAGCAAGAATAAATGTAGTGAGTTTTTTGCCCCAAATGGTAGACTTTGTTTGGCGAGCAATGCCAGAGCAAATACATACACAGGACTCATGCAGTGACGGACAAATCTTGACTTGATCCCAACAACAGCAAGTGGAAAAAATCAGTCCTCAAATCACCTCACTGTGGCTTTGCATGTTTTAAGTTACGCCTGCTGCTGCAACGTGAATAACAGCTATTTCAGACATGGTTTTAGCCCCCAAAATCCTAAAATGGATCTAATCATATAATTTCACATTTAAAAGCACAATAAACAAACATGACCAATTTTCCTTTAAAGCTGGAAGCATAACAGAGAAACAAAGACCATTGGAAATCCAACATGTTTAGGCACGAGGAATGAGGAAATAGCGATTTATTTCAAAAATCTATGAAAAATCAGCTTGGAAAGAACTTCAAATTCATGAAGCAAATTTCTATTCCGAAGAAAACTTAACTGTCAGATAAATCCATACTAGATGTTCCAAAGGAGCCTTACTAATGACCAACTAAAGTGGATTTTCTGGTAGCAGAGTCTAGGTGATTCTCAAACACAGCCAGGACTGTAAATTGATATCCACAATCAAAGGGAAAGTAGTAAGATTTGTGAGAAAATATTTTCTATGTTTGCTTGGTAATCATCATCTTCTAGAAAGCATTTTAACACACATCCTACATATTGTGGACTTTGAGAGACGCCTAGGGGAATGTACTTTTTTTTTTTTTTTTTTTAAGACAGAGCCTCAAGCTGTCACCCTGGATAGAGTGCTGTGGCATCACAGCTCACAGCAACCTCCAATTCCTGGGCTCAAGTGAGTCTCCTGCCTCCGCCTCCAAAGTAGCTGGGACCACAGGCGCCCGCCACAACACCGGGCCATTTTTTGGTTGCAGTCGTCATTGTTGTTTGGAGGGCCTGGGCTGGATTCGAACCCGCCAGCTCAGGTGTACATGGCTGGAGCCTAAGCCCGTTAAGCCACAGACGCTGAGCCTAGGGGAATGTATTGTTATAAAGCAATACAATAATAGTTTTTCTTAGGAACCTGGTGTAGAAAGAGTATGTGACTTTATAAAGGATTTAGCAGTGATCTGTGGAAAACATCTGACAAATGTTATTTAACCTGAACTTCAGGATTGAAGGTCTACATTAACCAAGGCACAGTGTCAGAGAAATTCAAGTTTCCTCCAAAATTCCATTGCACCATCAAAAAATAGAGATCTGAAATATGTCACGAAGACAAGGAAATCTTCAGAGACACCTAGGCCACGGTATCGGAAGATGGAGTAGAGATTTTAGTGGAAAGAACCAGATGGGGGAAATCCCCCTGTCATCTTCTTGTCTTCACTTAACATTCACTCTCTTCCTATCAGTTTTCTACGTTTTTCTCTTTCGTTGAGTTGAGCTGGGGCCTGATGACATATGTGATTTGACCCATTAATATCGCATGTAAACATAGCCACTGCAAGGATCAATTTAAGTGGCTGAGTCTTATCCAATGTGTTTCCTCTGGACTGTTCTGCTTTTCCCTTCTTGTCACACTGAGTAGGGCAGTGTCCGCTGGTGTTCCTCAAATAGACCATGACCCAAAGAGGGCAGAGGTAGACTTTTCCACTGCGCCATTAAATTTCCTGCCTAATTTGGTCTACAAGGCTCTGTGACATCAGTGATCATTCCCAGTGGGGCAATGAGAAAGCCTAGCAGGCGCGGCAATGTTCCACAGTGATCTGGCGGAGCGCAGCAGCACCCATGAGACCTGGTGACACCGTGACTGTGTGGCAGACAACACAGTAGAACACACTGGGAACAAATGCACCAGCCACCAGAATATTTTCAGATGTAACTTGGTTGCAATTTGAGCAAACTTTCAGACTCTATAAAGACGATGAAGGCAAAAGCCAGAAGAATTGGAGAAGTTACTACATTCACATCAGTGTTCACAGGCAAATGAGGTCTGGAGATACTTGAATTTAATCAAAGTCTGATTTTTGTGTTTTAAGCAGTCTATGACAACACATACACTAAAATTCTAGTTTTGTTAGAGAGACTTGGAGCCTGTTCTTAAAAATTTAATGATATAGAATACATGGTTAATAGTGTTTATCTCTGAGGGATGGAATTATGAAGGATTTTCTTTTGCTTAACCTTATTTTCTACAATGAATATTTATTTTTGCAATAAGACAGTTGTTAAGTTATAAGAAGATTATAATTGCTCAAATTTGATTTGTATGCTAAATATCAGTAGTTTAACAAAAGAGGTTTCAAGCCTTATTCTCCAAATGATTTTTTGCTTTAAGCCTTTCTCATAGCAATGGTCTATTAAGGAAACAAATATGCATCTTATGGGATTCAAGTTATATCTCTTTCCAAAGTGATAGAGGCATAATTAAGTACTCTTGAACAAAATACAAGAAAAGGTACTTTTTTTTTATTGTCGAACATGGAGACTTTCTATAATAATTATCCACTATATTCGCTAATATTTTTTCATTTTCTAACCTTCTTTTGTTAATCTAGCTTGTGTCATGAGGCACAGCTATTGTCAATACCATTAATTGAATAAACACAAGAGTCAGGATCATTAGTTCTGGGAACCAAATTCTAGCCCTCTGTCAAGCACACTCACCATCACAGGGAAGGGATGTGATGGGTTGAGAACAACTATAATAAACGAAAGTCACACCATTTAAAGGCAGAGTAGAAAATCTATTTAGTTATTCTTTTTTAAAAAACAAGACTAAATTTCATCATGTATTCTACTATAATTCATCTCCACATATTAATTTTAATGTACTACCCTTTTGATTTTAGAACAGCTAATGTGGGCGGCGCCTGTGGCTCAGCGAGTAGGGCGCCGGCCCCATATGCTGAAGGTGGCGGGTTCAAACCCAGCCTCGGGCTGAACTGCAAAACAAAAGAATAGCTGGGCGTTGTGGCAGGCGCCTGTAGTCCCAGCTACTCGGGAGGCTGAGGCGAGAGAATCGCCTAAGCCCAGGAGTTGGAGGTTGCTGTGAGCTGTGTGATGCCACGGCACTCTACCGAGGGCGATAAAGTGAGACTCAGCTAATGTTTTTTAGTAAGTAATTAGTAACAAGAGTTCAAAATATTCAAATATTCAACAACTTCTTAAATGTAAAAAATAACATATCTAGAATTTTCATTGTAATTCACATTTCCCTTCATTGGAGCTGTTGCAGGATTCACAACTCAGTGTATGTGTTAAGGGAGCAGAAACAGTCAGGTAGTTGATGTCAACACCCCCAGTAGAAACAATCTTTTATGACTACCAGACCCCAGGAGTGGTACGAGGTGACAGAATGAGGTAGCAATGTTATTTACCTTTGTAGCATCATAAAGCGATAACTCGTCAATTTGCTCCTCTCCTCTCTTTATAATGGGTCACATTCTAAAATCATGTGTCCTCATACAAGACCCAGTAGGGGGAAAACTATTCACTGACCTAAGAAAGTCACCTGCTGAAAATTTAATTGAGCTAATTTTATCACATAGAAAGATATATAAAGGCATACCTTAAATGTTGCCATTTGAAGCCACAAATATATAGCATAATATTTCATTATACAAATAGAAGTTTCCAGACTATTGTTCTGGCCTCTTTAATTCTGAAAAGGCATTTTCCTGGTGGCATTCAAGAACATCCCCACACTACTTTTAGCACGAACCATTTCTGCTGTCATTGCCAACCTCCTCTTCATCATCATAACATTCACTATCACGATCATCTTACAGCAAATAAACTATGACAGGAGGCCACCATTTGGACTCTTGCCTTTGGCTTAAATCATGGTTTAAGGTGTAAAATGACAGCAAAATCAGCTATTTTTATTATTCCATGTATTTATTTTATAAAGAATACAATAATACAATGAAAGCACACATAGCTGATACCTGTTTAATTTGTATTGTTTATTGAAAAGAAAAGCTTATAATGCAGCCTCTTCCTCTGACTCTCTTCAGTATCCTTGAATATTACCACTATGGGTCTACTATTAATACAGAGCTGCTCATCTTAAAACAACTTAAAGCTGTTGACTGAACACATAAAAATGTTGGCTGTAGGATAAACATCAAACCCACTACAAAGAAAGTGATTCTACTAACAATAAAGACAGTTAAGTGTAATTAGAGAGAGGAAAAAACGTGGAGAGACTGAACATCAGTCACAAGGAATACAAAAAAGGTAGAAAATAACTCTTGCCAGCAGAAATGAATGTTCTATAACCTTTAGAAATTTTATTAAGCTGTAATTTTAAGCAAAGCCTGAATCAGAATATGTGCCAGATAGTCCAATAGTGATGAGCACTTAGGTAGTGACTATAGTGACAGATATTTGGAGAGGGATATACAGGTATCATCTCAAACATATCACTCATCTACGAAAATGGTCCTTTTAACCTGATCTTACTATACACATTATATTTCCCTCTCAAACAATGCTCCTCAATATAAAATTGGAATATATAAAAACATGCATTTGAAAATCATATATCTGATAACAGAATTGAATCTAAAAGATGTAAAGAGATGTTACAACTTGTTAATAATAAAATGACAAAAAATCCAAGCGAAAAATGGGCAAAGGATCTGAATAGACATTTTTCCCAAGAAGAAATACTGATGATCAATAAGCACATAAAATGATGCTAAGCATAACAGGCCATCAGGAACATGCAAGGCAAAAACATAAAGATATACTTTTCATACCCACTAGAACAGCAATAATAAAAAAGAAAGGTAATAAGTACTGATGACAAGGTAGAGGATTTGGAAAGTTATTTTTCAGAAATTAAAGAGAAAAAGCAATAGGCCCAAATTGACTCACAGGTTCATGTTAATTCCTATAAAAAACCTCAGTAATGTTATTTTAGGCATACACAAGGCTATTCTAAACTTTTATGAAAAGGCATGCATAGCCTAGAAGAGTTAAAAGAATATTATTAGAAAGGAACAAAAAAAGAATGACTATGTCCATCTGATACTAAGGCCCACTGTGTAGCTGCAGTAATCCAGATAATATGGTATGGGTAGAGAGACACAGAGGAACACGATGGAGGAGCTGGAAAGGTGTAGAAATGATTAAACTGAGGAAGTCTTTTCAATAATGGCGCTAGAGTATTGGACGCATATAGGAAAAAAAATTAAACATTGACCTCAACTTCACATCTTATGCAAAAAGTAAGTTAAAATGGATCATAAATTTAAAAAAATAGTAAATTGAATCACATTTAAATTAATACATTTTCTGTGTTAAGAAACTTTGTTGGAATGAAAAGACAAGATAAAAAAGTAGATGAAAGTATTTGCAAGCCACATATTCAACAAAGGATTAGTATCTGGAATATATAATTAACTCTCAAAACACCCTATCAGAAAATGGATAAGACATTTCCCTGAAGAGTATAAATAGAGAGCAAATAACCACATGAAAAGGTGTTTAATGTCAGTAACCATGAAGGAAATGCAAATTAAAACCAAAATGAAATATTTGTATATACTTTTCAGAATGGCTAATCCAAAAAATAGTGACAACATCAACTACAAGAGTTAGGAGAATTTGGAGTAACAGGGTCACTCATGCATTGTTGGTGGGAATGTGGACGCGGCACTTCCACTCTTTAACACACGTTGATGGAACTCAACATGTAACTACGATCGGACCCAGCAATTGTACTTTCGGCCGTTTATCTGAACAAGTGTGATACAAGAAACTGACTTAGAGAAATGATGACATTGGGACAGAGGCTGCTTTTGCCAGCCGTGCCCATTCTCCCTGTACACCTTCGATTCAATTCAACCTGAACAGTTCTTATTTGAATAATTTAAACAAAAATATATGGATGCAGGACAGTAAGAAAGAAGGAGAGTGAGCTTTATCTGAGAGAAAATTCCTGTTTTCCACAGAATTTAAATTCTGATAGTTCAGCAAGTAAACTATTGCATATGGAATCCTTTAAATCGCATATTCCTATGAATGGATGTAAAGATATTATTGTTCTTTGTAAAAGCAATGCTTTGTGTTGGACTTTTTGTAAACAACATGCATAAGGGTAAATTTATAAGACTTTAACGGCAAAGGATATTGCACGTTAGTCTTTGGCTATTGAAATTTGCTAGTATGCACATAAAACATAATTTTATTAATTACTACAATTATATTTTAATTGTATTAGCAGGGATTTAACTGGGGAAACATTTTAATGATGCTTTTCTGGAAGGCTCAAAATGCTGTTTTCTAAATTACTGCTCAAACATAAGAGACCCTCCACTTTTAAATGCAATAGGCAAAGTTTTGGGATTGATTCATATTTGGTTAAGATGTTTTTTACCTGATGATTCTTTTGTTACTATTTTGCCTCAATTTTCATTTTAGAACCAGAAACATTTCTTTCGCGTGTTTTTGTAGGGTTTGTCCTAAATAGGTCAGCTCTGTTAACAAGTTCTAGTGCCTTTGTTGGTCTTACAAAAACACTTTTCTAACAATATAGTTTGGGGGTTAAAAACGATTGTGGAAGAGTTTTAATACGCACACATTATATTTGTGAAGTAACATTCTTATCAATAATCCAAACAGTTGAAAATGAGGTAACCACTAATCACCCACTTACCCATCTTTACGGCCCCTATCTGCATGCTTATTAATTACTTGTGATTGCATATTTCCTTTGTCTGTCACCACATCCTGAATGCCTAAGAGACCATTAACACACAATCTTTGCTTTACAAACTGCTCATGTGAAGCAGACGATCCGTTATGTTTATTAAACTCCGCAAGATTTGCCCAGCTCTAACACATGGAATGGAAGGAGTTACTTTCAAGTGTGTTTTCAAAGGCAGCAGGGCTGAAAGGGCCGAGCGCAGCCTGGGGAGGAAAGCACCATGAGTTCCACTGTCATCTTGACCCTGACGACCCCTTCATTTCACTTCCCTGAGCTGCAAAAACACAGAGAGCTGTGTGACCCTTGTTCACCCGGGGACATGAAAAGGAAATCATGCAACAAAAACAAGCTGGAGGTCAGACGCGACAGTGAAATCTCATGGAAAGAGGCGAGTTGAGAATCAGAGGACTTGAACACTGTTTTCTGCTAATCAGGACTACGGGACACAAACAAGTCACACTTTTGTTTATCACAAAATGGCCATAAAGACAATTCAAAACTGAATGTGCAAGTTTTTTTTTAAAAGGAATACTTCTAATAGTTCTTTAAAATCTAAATCAAAGCCAGATTAGTTTAATGTATTATTATATTCACCAAATAACAGAATAAGGACTGACTTCATAACCTGCTTTTTTATAATTTGAATAAGAACTAAATAATTTTTTAGTTTCCAGGCAAGTTTCCTTTAGCCAAAGAAGTTTTAATTTTGCTCAGAAGGAAAACAGATTACCTAAAAAAAAAAAAAAGCTTCTTAAAGGACATTAATTCTTGGAGAGCACATACCCTTTAAATCAAGGTTGTGATAATATATTAAAGTGAATCATAACTTAATGGATGGAATTCTGTCAATGGTTTTAGAAAGAGAGAAAACGTTGACCCAGTTTTGATTGGAACTTCAGGAAAGACAAACATATTTCATGCTGGGTTTCTGGTGTGGGTATTTAAAGCTTGTAGTAACTATGTTGAAACTTTGAGAAATAAATCAAAGTAGAATTTTTAAACGATGCCACTAAAGAAAATGCAACAATTACTTTTAATCTGAAAATATTTATTGACCAATATTAGATAAATTCCTTTGCCATTTCAAACTCGGGTTTTGAATGGCCCTTTAACAAATTAGCTGTTTAAAATGTAGTATATTCTTGGCTTGGTGCCTGTGGCTCAACGGGCTAAGGCGCCAGCCACGTACATCTGAGCTGGCGGGTTCGAATCCAGCCCCCGGGCCTGCCAAATAACAATGATGGCTGCAACCAAAAAATGGCCGGGCATTGTGGCGAGTGCCTGTAGTCCCAGCTACTTGGAAGGCGGAGGCAGGAGCCTCGCTTGAGCCCAGGAATTGGAGGTTGCTGTGAGCTGTGATGCCACAGCACTCTATCCAGGGTGACAGCTTGAGGCTCTGTCTCAAAAAATAAATAAATAAATAAATAAATAAAATGTAGTATATTCTTGTATGGGCTGGCAATTCCAACGGATAACTTGTAAGCCCAATAATAGTTAAGAACAGTACCTAAAAAAGTTTAAAAATACAACAGAAACGCTTTCAACTTATCTTCCTCTTTTCTTAATCAAAGATTACAAAATGCCATTTCTTTCTAATATTAATGATATTATCAGAAACATCATCTTGTTTTATTCTCTTAACTACTTAAGGAAGACATTGAGGCTTTAACAGTTTTAATTTGGATGATGTTCACATCATACAAGTATATGACACAGAATCATTTTTAGGAAGCGTTTAAGTGATTTTAAATCAAAGCAGAGCTGAAAAGGATGTAACTCAGTTTTGTTCATGCTGTTTAAAACTTGATATTATAGCTCTCTTTTTCTATCTAAGCTGTTCGTTCTTTCATAGAAAATGAAATTGTGCAGAAATTGCACAAGAACGTATGTGCTGCAACTTTTAAAGGTGGGGTGGGGCGGTGCCCAGAGCTCAGTGTAGGGCGCTGGCCACATACACTGGGGAGTTCGAACCCAGCCCAAGCCAGCTAAAACAATGACAACTGCAACAACAACAACAAAAAATAGCCAGGTGTTGTGGCAGGTGTTCGTATTCCCAGCTACTTGGGAGGCTGAGGCAAGAGAATCGCTTAAGCCCAAGAGTTTGAGGTTGCTGTGAGCTCTGATGCCACGGCACTCTACTCAAGGTGACAGCTTGAGACTCTGTCTCAAAAAAAAAAAAAAGGTGAGGTAGGACAAAAAAATCACATATGGGAAGTAGAAACTGGAAATACAAAAACCCCAGGAAGAAAAAAACTCAGTACTTAAACATTATAATGATTTTTTACCACAATAATTATATAAACTGAAATCATGACCTAATTTTTGCCCAATTATTCCTTATAATATAGCATAATTATAATTGAATTTATGCCATGGTTGAGTGATTACTATTCTCCCGTGTGCTACCATTGTCTATACTACTCTGAAGCACTTATTTACAATTAATGCAACTCTATATGAAAAGAAGAGTCTCCTGCATCTATTTATGTAAACTTTCCCAATAGACTAAGTTAAGTACCTGGGAAAGTATTGGATACAGTTTCAAAATATGGAATATCAAAACTATGGCTTCTGAAAAGTTTTTATTATGCCATTGAATTAATAATAAAGAAAGTTTCTTTATAAATACATATCAAACTTTAAAATTTAGTCATTCATGGATCTGTGGAGACAAACTCATAGTCACTCCTAGCAAATTCGCTTAGGCATCTTTTGCTTTTCAATTATACCCACTGGTGACTAGGAAGAAAAGAAACTAATATTTCTGGCATCTATTGTATTGAGGGAATTTTCAAATATTTCCTCATTTACTCCTCACAACAATGTTATGAATCAAGTTTTATTATTTGTATTTTATACATGAGGAAACAGAGACACGTAAGCAATTCTCCTAAGTAAATGACAGGGCAGTGATTCAAATTTACTTAAAATTAAAGATAACTTTATGGCAAAAAATGCTAGGAAAATGTGATAAAAACTTACAAAATGATTTTTATGTATTTTTACTAAATTTGTGAGTCATTTTCATAGTACAAGTCATACCACCTAAATAAGGCTCAATAAATGACTTGCTTAATCTATTTCACAATCTTCTCGATAGAAGTACTGACCATCACTTGTAGGCAACTACCTTTTGAAATGATGGTCTATGTTGTTCTGCTAATGGCACTGGTGCAATCTGAGTTAGCTTCCAACAAAGGCTCTGTGGGTTCTCTAGAATATTGCTTTTAAATTTTTTAATTAATTGTTTTATGATCATAGTTATACTGATCTAAACAACATTCATTAATTCCACAAGCACCAATACTGCTTTTTCATACATAAACTCTAATGATATTACCTTCCTAGTACAGGCTGATGAGAAAACAGGTACCAACATAATACTTCATTGATGCATTCCCACAAAGTAAAAGTCAAATCGTACCAATTTATACCATCCAAATAAAATTTTCTGAAAAGAAAGGCTCCAAGAGAATGAGTTTTTATTGAAATAAAGACATGCTAAATATTTTTTACTATACTGTAAAAGACAGTTATTTTCTCATAATAAATAGCATTTTGGTGTCATGAAAACAAATCACAAATCATCTGTCATTTTTAAGTAATTTTACATGAATATCATGACTTTGTTATACTTTTCCATTTAATTTCTAACTAAGTTTTGAGTTTTATAATTGTAGGAGATCTGTAAGGAGAAGAATGGTATGCCTTAATTTGATTACTGTACACGAATAGCATCACAAAAATATGTTATAAATGAATTCTCAGATTGTGAACATATTTCTTTCTTTAAAAGAGAAGTGGCTATTTCTCAAAATTAGACCTGTTTAATACCATATTCTCTCAGGAAAATGAACTAGGGGATTGGCTGCATGTTAAGTAAAAGGAACTCTTGAAAAAAAAAAAAAAAACAAAGAGAGAAACCTAAGTCTTACTTCATTGCCCTCAGTAGAGTGCTGTGGTATCAAGCTCACAGCAACCTCCAGCTGTTGGGCTTAGGCGATTCTCCTGCCTCAGCCTCCGGAGTAGCTGGGACTACCGGCGCCTGCCACAATGCCTGGCTATTTTGTTGTTGTTGTTGCAGTTTGGCCAGAAGCCAGGTTCAACTTGTCACCCTCGGTACATGGGGCTGGCACCACACTCATTGAGCCACAGGCGCCACCCCCAGAAGGAACTCTTTTGATCAAAATTTTTGTCTACAGATCCCCTGTGTGGGTTGAGAGCTAAGAATGGTCTTTCCTTTAAATGGTTTTACCTTCAGAAGAATATTAGCCTTTTGGTGAGAACAATAACTCTAAGAAGGGTAGAACATTGACAGCAATATCAATACTGAATTTGAAAACAAAGCTAATGATTTTGAGTGGTTTTCATTGGCTCTTGATGAATGAACAAAGATTACAAACCCCACACAGGTCCATTCATCGGATAAGCTGTGCTGACTTTGAAGTGACTGAATCATTAGTCTCTATAAATAGTCCATGTGGAAAAAGTTCTGGCAATAACATTTTCAAATAATTTGAGAAAACCTTAATTGAGCACACTGAAATGGAATCTACTAATTTTACCAACTGATGTTGCTGAAAATGTGTCAGGAGACAGATAATTTTGCAAAGCTTGTGAAAATATACAGGACTTAAGGACCCTGGATATGCATTCTGCTATTCAACAGCCAGTAATTTACAAAAGATCAAGTCTATCTTTCATTATTGACCAGTAATTTCACTTGTGAACTTTATTTGCTTCTATAACCATCATCAGTTCTATAAATTTTTATCAGAAACAGAACGTGAATGTCCCAATTTCCCTACCACACTCCAGTTTGATAATTTTATAGTGGTAAAAATTTGTTGTGAATTTTTTACATTGGGACTGAGATAGATATTTTTCCTAAATGAGGAAAACCACCCTCATCCACCATTATCAAATACTGGATGCTTTGGAAATTAGCTTTGTTACAGACTTAATAACATGTTCTAATGAATTAACTAAATCACAGTGTTAATTAACTAAAATTACAGTGTTTACGTGTAAGACTTATACACGTACTGTGGAAACGTAATCTTAACGACAGCTAACTTTGTTTTGATCACAAATAACGTCAAGCTGTTTTACACACTTCTCAAAAGTTAAAACAAGTGCCATCCCCATGCCATACAAGCACAAATTTGCAGTATGTGTATTTTCCAAGCTCAGTCTACAGTTCCAGGTATATTTTTCAGACCTTAATACCAGTTCAATAGGGATTTTCTTATTCCCAAATCCATTTAGTTGTGCAATTTAGGAGTCACCACATAATCTTCAATCCACTGTTAAGATCCATAATCTTCAAGCCACTGTAATTTGGCTTATAATACAATGATATGCTAAAAGGCAAATATCAAAAGAAAAATCTAACAGAATGTTATAAATGCTTTCTACATAATATAGTTAAAAATCATGTGTTTGCGGATTGACATTTAGCGGTATCTCTCTGTGTGAAAAGCTATTGCCAAAGACAAAAACACATAAAATTTCATTGAAGATCTGCATTAACAGATGAACATTTGCAATCAATTTTCAAGACAGGAACCCTAATTTTGAACCTCAACTAAGTGAAATGATCTTCTCCTCCCCTCAAATTCAATTCTTCTGATTAGTAAATCTATAGTACAATTTTGTTGCTAATTATATTTGTAATTTTTATCAATAGGAAATTCATTGAATTTATCTCTTATGGTTATAAAAATGTTTACATAATATCCTGAATATTTTTATTTTGTCCTGCAAAGTCTAAAACATGTATGATCTGGCCCTTTACAAAAACCATTCGGTGACTCCTGTCCTTGTTTCTTTGTGTAAGTTTTCTTGCCTGTATTATATCATATCACTTTAAAATATGTGATTAATATCATCGCATTTTTATTCTCAAGCAAAATGTTGCAGCATGCTATTTTGTTTTTGTACCATGCCATTTTTTAAAAATAACGTGTGGTAATCCACTGACCTACCTAAACTCATTTTAGCACTGAAAAAGGACTATAGACTGAACTGAAAAAATCCAAGGACATAAGGGACCTGTTATGGGTTTTATTTCTTTTAGAAAAGAGTGAAGAGGAGAAAAAAAGAGTGCTAGAAAAAAGTATAAAAACATGGTTTAAAGATATTATGACTTTAAAGAAATTTGCCTGGGTGCATGAGGGAAAGGATAAAAGTGGTAAAAAAAAAAAAAAAAAAAAAAGGATAAGATAGGAAAGGGATTTAAATAGAAATGTTAACACAGAGGTTAGAATCACCAAATTTCTGAATTTAAAATGTTCTAGAGCAGGGATGTCCAACCTTTTGGCTTTTCTGGGCCACATTGGAAGAAGTGTTGCCCTGGGCCACACATTAAATACTGAAAGCTGATTGGCAGAAAAAGAAGGTTTGCACATATTATCACAAGTTTGGAGGGTTAGCTGCCAACACAGATAAGCAACAAAGTCCTCACATAGTAATCCTAATAATGTAGCAGCCTGTTAAGAGAGTCTTACCAACTTTGCAATCACTAATGAAGAAAATTTACGTATTTGAGTAATACAATGTTTTTGAGCTGTTTTGATATTTTTTATTATAAAGGTAAAAGAAACGTGGGCAACATAAAACAACTGGACAATTTGGCATAGTATTTGATAAACTAATGCCACAGTATGGGGTTTAGTGGAAGTAGTTGCCATTTTTAGTAAGTTCTCAAGGCGGTCATCAGATTTTTTTGGGGGGGGTCTAAGTTTACTGTTAAATATGCCTCATTTTTAAAAATAGTTACTTGCAACCTAACTGCTGCCAGAATGCAACAACATGAATAAGGTGTGATTATGAAGCGAAGAATATTTGTCTCTAGGAAGATAGGATCTGTAAGTTCAGTGAAGAGACATGATCAAATTTTTCTTTAAGTTGAATGTCGGATTGCACTCTTTGCATTTCATTTGAAAATTGGCAGGTAACATGTTTATGTCAACTGAAAGTGGATTGGCAAATTCACGAAAATATTGATTATTTTGCCAGAAATCTGGAAATCTGTTTTCAAATTCTTGTATCAAATTGAAAAGCAAGGCTGTATATTTATCACTGTTCAGCCCACTTATCAAAATGCATAAAATTGTTTGCCTTAATTTGAGTTTTCCATACTCTCAGTTTCATTTGGAACGCTGTTACGGGTGAAACATTGAACTGATAAATTGGTTTGAAGACATGTGCTTGACTCATTTAAATGAGAGGTGAAATCTATTAAAAATGCTAAATCAGTAAGGCAGTTTTCATCAAGTTCTGGCACAAATTTGGTTTTTGATACTACCAACAACTTGATAACATGTACAAATCATAAAATCTTTTCCACATGTGGCCTCAACTTAGTCATCTTCTGAAATGTAAATGATGCCACATAGTCAGCATCAACACTTTGATGGAATTCCTGGGATTGTGACGATTCAGTCCGTTGGGTCTTACGAAAGTCACAGTTCTGATGATGATTTGCATGACTCTATCAATTTTTGAAGCTTTTGTGAATTAATTTTCTTGATGTACTATGCAGTGATACTTCATCAAACATGAGTTTGGGGTGGCAATTGTATCATCTTATCTTAATTTTACAAATTCTTCCCTTTTACCTACTATTGCCAGGGTGACATTGGTCACTATATCAGATATGTTGACAGTGCACAAAGAAGATTGCTTTAACATATTTTTTACTGTTCATCTGAATCTCTTGATTTAGTTGTGTCTGTTAATGGCACTAAGAAGCCATTTCTTTAGTGACAATATATTGATCATCAATACCTCTAATAAAAATCACAAGTTCAATTGGATTTGTAGCCTCAGCGCTGTTGTCCATAGCCAAAGCATAAAATGTAATGCTAGTATCTTTACCCTCCAAGCTTCTTTTGATGGATTTTTCCAATTTCTTCAATTTACCTGGCTATAGTATGGTCAGACAAACTGATTTTAGAAATATCTCCCTTTTTTTAAAGGCAAAGCATGGAAGAAAATTTCATGCTTCCCATACATTGCTTAATAAACTCATCATCAGTAAATGTTGCCATTAAATATATTCCATCACAGTTAAATTTTTAAATCCATCACAAAACTTTTTTGAAATATTATAACTGCCTGGCTAAAGCAAAAATAATAACAAGATATTATGAAAAACTTATCACATAAACACACATCAAGAAAGATTTAACAACATATGAGAGAAACTGAAACATTGAAAATGATAAAACATTGAATGATGAAATTAAAGATGTCCTAAATAGGTAGAGATACCATCCTTAAGTATTAGAAAATCAAATCTCATTAATTTCCCCAAATTAATATATAAATCCTATATTATCCAAATAAAATATAACAAGATGACCTGGAATATGAGGAAGAAATTGAAAAGATTCTAAAATTTGTATTAAGATGTAAAGGACATAGAGCAGCTAAAACAATTTTTAAAAAAACAAAACAGGGTGGCGCCTGTGGTTCAGTGGGTAGTGCGCCAGCCCCATATGCCGAGGGTGGTGGGTTCAAACCCAGCCCCAGCAGAACTGCAACAACAACAAAAAATAGCCGGGTGTTGTGGCGAGCGCCTGTATTCCCAGCTACTCGGGAGACTGAGGCAAGAGAATCGCCTAAGCCCAGGAGTTGGAGGTTGCTGTGAGCTGTGTGACGCCACGGCACTCTAGCGAGGGCAATAAAGTGAGACTCTGTCTCTACACACACACAAAAAAAACAAAACAGAATTGTAAGACTTATACACTGCTTGATTTCAGGATTTTCTATAAGCTACGATAGTTGTATCAGGAGTAAATAGAGTATATGGAACCAGCACCTTGTACCCCATGATTGCATTATTGTACACGGCTATGATTTAATTAAAAAAAAAAAAAAGAGTAAATGGAAAGTCTAAAAATAGACTGACATACACATAACCAATTGATTTTCAAGGTATCAAGGTAATACAGTACGGAAAAAATTGTCTTTTCAACAGTGTTAAAACAACTAGATGACAGTTTAGGATAAATTATTCTCAATGTTCACCTCATACCATACAGAACAGTGAACTTAAAATGGATTACAGAAAAAAACAAAATTAAAATCATTTGCTTCTATTTAATGGCCATAATATTAGGGCGTATGGCATACTCTCGAGGGTAGGAAATAATTATAAGAGGGACTCCACCTACCTAAGAAATGTAAACATTGTAAACCAACTCTTTGTACCCTCAAATTAACCTGAAACAATTTTTTTAAAAAGTTTATTAAAAAAGAATATACTTTCAAAAAAAATAATTTGCTCTTAAAAAGACACCATTATAAAAATATAATGAAAGCCATAGGCTAGGAGAAAAATATACAATACATATATCTAGCAAGTCACATGCATCTAGAATATATAAAGAACATTTATAATCCGATTAAATATTTAAAAGGCAAGGATTTAAATAGATAGTTCATAAAGATACATAAATGGCCAAATAAACACATGGAAATGCAAATTGAAACTCTAATGAGCTATCATTACACAATCTATAAAATTGATAAAATAAGACAGATGCCATGGTCTGAATGTATGATTCCATTCCCATGAAACTATAGCACAGACAAAACTAATCTATAGTGGCAGGAAAGCAGGTCAGGGATTTTCTGGGGTTAGCAGAGGGTCGGGAGGAAGGGGAATGATGTTCTAGATCTTGATAAGATTAGCATTTGCGCAGGTATATATTCTTGTCAAAACTGATAAAATTTAAACACTTAATATAGGTGCAATTTATTGTATATGAATTGTTCCTCAACAAGATGTATTAAAACATCAAAACTGCATATTCAACAATGCAGAAACAGAAAGCCTGTGACAAGTGTTTTCTTGGTCAGAGTTGGAAAATCATGTCATGTTTTCACAATGCCTTCCAGTTCCCTCTTATAAAACTTTTGAGTTTCAATTGTTTGTTTTCTCTTCTTTTCCAGAGGCTTAAATGTTTTTTATCCCTCACCTTAAAGGTAAATGAACATCAAGGATGCAGATTCATCGCTCTCGGTTGGTCTGAAGTGTTTTTTCCTGGAGCGTTGGCTTAGGAAATACAATAAGAAGGTTTGAGGATAAAAAGGCCCCAACTCCCAAGGAAATAGTATGTATAGTCATGGCAACAAATAGACAACAGGACTGGTTTTAAATCTGTCCAGTCCATCAATGACAGTCATATAGCAATGGTAGCAAGTGAACACAGAATGGGTTCTGCATCTAACTGATCAGTGACAACTCACCCCAGTGAACACACCTCTGCAATAACACAGAACAGGCTCTAGGACAGGCGTCCCCCACTCTGCTTGTCAACACAACACAAACACAATTCTGAGACTGACTTCAACCCACTTCTGCCTCTAGCTCAAGCACAACCCTGAACAGTCTTTCTCGAGACCATCAATTTCCTTTGTTCTAGAAAACTATGCCTTATCAACAGAGATCGCCTTTATTTATGCCATAATTTTGGCTCTTAGGTTGCAGATACTGAGTGGTGTCTTATCCTTTGGCAATTCTCAGATCCTCTTTTCCAGATGGAGAAAACGAGTCATGGACAATGTAAAGGTTTTGTTTTTAGCATGTCTAATGACCACGTAACTAATATAATCTAGTAGGAACCAAATATCAGTCTCCTCACAACAGGTCTGGCGCCCTTTCCTCCAGCAGTATCCACAGGCACACTTGCGCGCGCGCACACACACACACTTGGCAAAGATAATGGACCTAACGTTCTTTACGATGTCGTAACTTGTTGCAGCCCGTATAGCCTGTGGCTAGGAGCGAGAGTTATAAGAAATACCTGTGTACCTCAGTAATGGAACACCTGGGTGGAAAGAGCATAGAGAGGGATTTGGCTCTCCTAACAAGCATGAGAGCTCGCGAGATGAGAGCGGTGGTGAATTGGCAGTCTCTACACCTGTGGTGTTGAGAGGCACGAGATCAGCCTTATATTAGGCTGGAGGAGAAGGCAGTCGGGAGCATGCGCATTCTATCA
>CAUYRH010131217.1:0-29356 GCA_963574655.1 Perodicticus potto | reverse complement strand
AAGTGTTCCCTTTTCTCCACATCCACACCAACATCTCTGGTTTTGGGATTTCATCATGTGGGTTAATCTTAGGGAGAGGGTGGGAGGTAAGAGGATAAAGGGTGAGATCACACTTGTGGTGCATATTTGAAGGGTCAGGAGAAAACTAAATATGGATCAAAAATGTTTTCACATAGTAAATGAGAAAATCTTATGAATGTTATGTCAATCAGGTTGATAAAAATATCTCTGATTGTATGTGAAGCCCGCACACTTTCACATGATTGAATTATTGTACACAGCTATGATTCAATTGAAAAAAAAAAAAAAGAACAGTAATTTTCTTCTTAGTACCGGTTCCTTAATGAAGTGATTGTAAAAAAATCTTCTGATGCAAGAAACATGACTAATGGATTTCTCCCGGCTGAGGTCAATCTATCACTGTGCCCATGCCATAGCAACTCTGCCCACAGGATGCTTCACCCAATTGCTGAGAGTGCTAGGGATGAAAAGACAAACCCAATTCTGCAAGATGTAGGGCTCTTGTGACTTTGGCTGAGAACATCCCATCGGCTTTGCACAAACTCTTAGAACTATGTCGCAGTCTAAGATTCTGCCCATTCCCCCCGTCCTTCTCCATAGGGGTCAATTCTATATCACAGTCCAACTCTTCCTGCATCCTCTCACTCCTTCCCCCCTTCTCTCTAACAGATGTCTTACCCCAATATCTGTTACATGTGTAATCCTGTCTTGGCATCTGCTTCTCAGAGTATCCAAATCAGTATACTTAAAAAACAAAAAAAAACTAGCAGTTCATATCAGACCTTCTAGCATGTCACATTATGTTGTCTATTTTTAATTAGACATGAGATAATTCTTCTGCAAAGTGTATAGAGGCCTCGCTAAGGTGCAAATTCAGTATTTTCTAGTTAGACATTTTTTCCCAATAAAATTATTTGATTAAGAACCTTTCCAACTATACACTTGTGAATGTGCACACAAACATGCACATATATGATCACCCTCCATATATATATATACATATATATATAAAGATATATCTATTAATAGAGACAGATGATCTACTTACAGATAAGATAGATATAGATCTCTAAAGTGAGAGAAATAGCTAAGAGTTTGGGCCTTCCAGATGGCTCAAAAGTGAACAGAAATTTTAGGGAATGTGGATTTAACAAACATAATTTATGCCTGGATGTACTACATGCAGGGTTCATTTGCAATAATGTAGCTATTTTTTAACTCTCCTCATACTTTGTATTAATTTGTTTGTGTACCTTATAAGCATGGAATACATAAGTGAACATGCCCAGGCTCATCCCAGTGAAGAACCTACTGTATTATCTGTCTTGGAGAGTGAGTTCCTGGAATAGGGGTAGGGATATGGGCTGTGGAAAAGCTTTACAAAGTGCCTAATTCAAGATATTAGGATGAACAAACAAGTTCTGGTACAAACCTGAGTTCTTGTAAAGCAGTATAAGGGCAGTTTTCTGGCTTGTCACATGAGAACTAGTGGCAGCATTTGGGGAAATTGCTGTCTCCAAAATCCCTTGCTCAATGCCACCCAAACAAAACTTCTGCAAAGAGTAAGGACGTATCCATTCAAAATAAGCATCCAGTTATACCACATGAACTAGAGTTTATACATTAAACATTTGCAAATCAAATCTTCCATTTATACATTGACTCACATAAATATAGGAGGGCTTACTTATCTCATTTTTTATTAATCTTCCTGAATTATTGCTAATAATCCTTAGATTTTAGCTCTTGAAATCACTACCCAAGGGACCTTCTGTGAAGGTTCTTTTGATGAATTCCTCATTTTTGTTTTGTGGTCATCTAAACTGGGATGTGAATTTTGCTGAGATGATGTCATTTACAGGAACTTCATAAGGAGGTTGTATGTGTGGGTAATTACAAATCCCACATTTCTCAATTTATCCAAATTTTAAGTTTGATTTTTAAAAATCTCAGCTTTCTTGAAGGAAAAGTATGCCAGTAGCCTCAACTTTTTTCAACCAAGTTCCCTTTGGGATTAATTAAATCCAATCCATGTAAATCAAGAAGGGAAAAGTAGAATTCTAGCAGCAATGAGTTACTCAGTCTGTGAAGTACTTGGTCCATGACCACGATATTTCTAGAGTTGCTTTACAAAATGTGGGACATAGGTACTTCTGATAGATGGATAACTGATGGAAAAAAGTCAAAGATGAGATTTCCCTGGTGTGACAAATTTTATCCGATTTTAATGTACACATATTGTTGTGGGATGAATTGTGTGGATACAGCAGTCCCCATTCAGGGCTGGACAGGGACCCCAGTTTCTTAGGCCTAGGCAATTTCATGTAAGCCAGGCCTCTTCTGAAGTGGACATGCTGCCATTTTGCCTGCAGCTGGAAGGACTGCATTTGTTAATATACTCATCAGCACTGAAGTCTGCCAACTCCTGGCCAAATGTAAATCTCAAGACCTCCTTGTTTTACAAAACAGCATAGAACCCCAAGATAAAAGATTTTCTGTATTGAAAATTTCCCACTTGGGTCTTTCCTTCTGCCAGAAGATCTGGTGCTTTTTATACCTTCTGCATTCCTTTCTGTTTAATAAATCCTATCTTACCACTGATCTGTGGTCCATGGGTTCATTCTTCAAGTCTCTGAGACCAAGGACCTACTGCAGAAAGAAATTCCATCAACAGTGTTCCCCACAAAATATTATTCATATGTTGAAGCCCTAAGCCCTGGTACCTCAGAATGTGACCCTATTTGGAGATAGGGTCTTTAAAGATGTGGTACTAAGGTTAAAATGAACTCATTAGAGTGGCTCCTAATCCAATATGATTGTTGTTCTCCTAAGAAGAGGATATTAGGACAGAGACATGTCCAGGGAAAGACCATGTGACAACACTGGGAGAAGATGACTATCTATATCCCAAGGACAGGCGCCTCCAAAGAAACCATCCCTGCTAACACCTTAATCTCAGACTTCCAGCCTCCAGAACTGAGAGAAAGTAAATTTATGACACCCTCTATGGTACTTTTATGGCAGCCCTAGCAAACTCATACATCTGTTTACCAAACAAACACTTGCAGTACCACTCTCCCACTAATGTAGCTTAGAGAAAAAAAGGTTTTCATCAGATAGTACAGAGTCATCAAATATGTTGTATTTTTCACATATATATGCATAGTAATATCATTCTCCCCCAGCCCCAGGTTCTCTGAAAAGTGACTTTTGCAATCATGCTATGCAATTTCCTGTTCCATAATGAATTTTTTAGACACTTACTTGAAGTAAGAAAGTAGCAAGCCAAACTTTTAACATCATTATTGCTGTATAATACCATGTTCCACACAGAGATACAGGCCATAGAGAGAAATTATTTAAGAAACTGAAAGTAATCCTGCATTTTTTCTCAGTCACAATTCCTCTGTGCTACCCACCACCTAGTGGCTCTTGTTTCATAGCATGAGCTGTAGGACCATGTACTTGTCCCTTCATTTTTCCCAAGTAAGAGCCCACACAGACAACTCACTTCTGAAGAATATATTCATACAGAAAGGAGTTAATCTATGTTTTCCAAAATGGAGAGCTGGTAAGGAAGAATTGTTGATATTTCCTTAGACCTGATCAGGAGAAAGATAATCGTTCTTAATCATGTAAATGAAATATCCCCACAACAGCAAGGAAAGTGCATCAAGCTACCATAGGTGGATGAAAGGAAGGCTTAAAACTATACATCCCAGATAACTATAATTCTGTATTCACCTACCAACCTTCCATCTCTATCTGGAGTTGAAATAGTCATTCCTATGGTTTTCTAGACATGAATCCTGAACTATTTTTTCAGTTATTCAATAAGTAGCCTGGCACCTTCTACCACGTCTATGTCTATCCCAGTTGACTTCACAGGAGGTAATTTTCACTCACAAGGAGATATCTGGAGATATTTTGGATTATTATAACCAAAAAGTAGGGCCTGATGTTATTGTTATATAGTGGGTAGAAACTAGGATGCTGTGAAACATCCTATACCAAACAGGAGAGCCCTCGACAGCAAATAACTATCCAGCCCAACATATCAACAGTGCCCAGGTTGGGGAATCCTCATGCAATAGACAGTTGAAGGAAAGGAGACTTGGTTGTTGTCCTCATTGAGATTACACACTACTGGGGGACAGAGGTGTATCATATGGCACAAGAATATGTGCAAAATTCCAGCTGTGGTAGAAGTACATGACATTCCAAAGGGTGCATTTGATCCTGACATGACCCAGGTCAGAGATGTCTTCTCTGAGGAAGTTATAACGGAACTGGGTGAGACAAAGGATAAGTAGAAACTACTTAGGTAAAAAGAAAATAGAAAATACATGCCAAGCAGAGAGAATAGCATGTGCAAAGGCCTGATGGTGAGAGGAAGCACATGAGAAAAAGGAGCTGAAAGAAAGACAGGGTCACTGCAGAAGAGTCGGAAGGAAGCCAGATATTAGCAGGAGGTCAACCTTATATGGCCTTCTAATCCTTTCTGTGGTCCATCTTTGTAATATATGCCAGATTTTACTTTCACTAAAAAACAATTGAGGGCAATGTGGCCAGATGAAGCCTAATGTGAAGGACAGTGCATAAATGTACTTCAGAATCAGGTGATTTTAGCTTGCTTGTTGCATCTATTCTTAGACAAATTGCTCAAATTCTACCAATCTTTTGCCTTTGAATTTTACCTGTGAAATAGGAATAACAGTTTAAAGCTTTCTTGTGATTATTAAAAGATATGTTGTATAAATGGGATATGATACCAATAGTACCTCTTTCTTAGCGTTGTTGGAAGGATGAAATGAGTTCATAAATACAAAGTGTGTGGAACATAGTAAGTATGATGTAAGACTCAGCTACTGTAATTATTATAATGTTAGGCACACAGTAGGCACTTAATACATTATGCTACCTCCCTTTCCCACCTTCTCTCTCCTGCATTTATTGGCATCAAAGATATCTCAGAAGTCTCTAAACATCTCAGATGTCTCAGCCATGCCTGCTTTGGGATCTGATCATTCTGCCTTCGAACTCACACATACACCAGAGAACCACATCAATCACTGTAGGCCTATGTAGAAGACTTGCCTTTAAAATAAACAAACATGGGAGCATACATTCACACCCAGACACATAAACATTTATGTGTTATATTTTTTAATATGATATATATATTTTATGCAGGGCAAACCAACCATTTTTTTCCAAGGGAATTAAGCTAATTTGCTAAGACCTATGGGAATGTCTCCACTCAAGGAAAATTAAACAAAGAAAGATGCCACGGAAAAGGTGAAACATTTGATATGTATTAAATGAGGCCCTGTTAATAATGTAATGCTATTCTAGACCCCAAGGAAGAGAGATGAAATATAAAATATAGTCTCAATTCTCCAGGGCAGTGATAATCTGAAACTAGGACTGAACCCACCTATACAGAATGGTGGGAGTAAATTCTCTGAAATGGGAGGCTGAAATGACCTTGATTAGGGCACTTCGCATTTCTCATAAAATTGTTCTGGGTACTGAGAATATTGCTAAAGGGTTTAATATGGGTCTTTGACAAGCATACTTCAGACCTTCTACATAACAGAGACAGTTTTAGTTCGGACTAATTGTCTAGTAACAGGGGACGATATAAGCAATGGCTGAGCTGCCTTCTTCAGGGAAATGGAACTTAGGAGGCAAGATCCTCAATGACAGAGCAATTTGCTGCTTCCATGGCTTTTATTTGGGAGGGTATATAAAGGTTTAATCCCACTGGGTAGTCTCTCCAGGGTCATGTCCTCTCTTCCTTAATCACTCAAGTAGTCCGACATCACCTGCTAGTTCCTATCTTCTATGAATATAATTGAGGAGACTGGTTCAGCGTATCCTTCTCCTCTCCCCTCTTATGTTAAAGGTAAGAGAAAGTCTTTTTCTACCTCCTTCCAGATTTGCAATGGTCCAGCACCTGCTCACACTGAATTAGAAAAGTGAATAATAGCTTTACAAATAAGACTCCAGGATTTCAGAACCAGTTTGGCCCATGATTTATGGTGGTTCTCTGAATTTCACTTGGCAACCCAGTTATTCTGATTAAAGTGGTAATAACTAATCTCAGTCAAAGAAATATTGAGGGATTGAATAAATATGAAAATTTGGATAAAGTTTAAGAATTAATAAAAACCTTCTGGTCATATGGTACCTCATTTAATCCTCTGGTATGAAGCAGATATATTCATATCATACCCTTAATAGATACAAAGAAAGGAGGAAACAGTTAACATTCGTTGTGCAACTTAATAGGTTTCATACATCAAACCAAGTGTTTTAAATAATTTTTCTCATTTAATTTCATCACGGCTCCATTATGTGTTATTATTTACATCTTTTAAACATGAAGAAACAGAAATTAATGTGAGATGATCTGCCCAAGGGATTATGCTAATAATAGGAGGCTGAGATTCTAGCTCAAGGTGACAAATCCACTAGCCTCCTCTTTTACATAACAGCCGGAGAGCTGTGCTAGTCTAGACTATATCTGAATTTCTAGAATGAACAGAGCCAGCGTTTCTTGGGATATTCTTGCCTACTGGGGCAAGGCTAACGGGAGAGGTAAGAAGGAGTCTGACAGTATGAAGTGGGGTTTGACCTGGATGCACTGAGATCTGGGGGAGATTTCTGGGGATAATGCTGAAGTGCTCTTAACTTACTCTATCCTTGCCTTCTATTTAGTAACAACTTGGAATAGCAAATTAACGATATGTTGATATTAACTTTCACTCTCTTGGAAACATGAACACAATTTTTTCTATCTAGATCTTTTTAATGTAATCATTGCTGCGATATGTCCCACGCAGCACACTTGTGTAAGAAGAGCTTAAGTTGCTTGACATTATCCAGACCGTGTCACATGAGAAATAGTACAAGGAAATTCGGAAAAACACTTAGAGCTACAGAATAAGAGCTCTTCAGCATCTGAAGTGTTTTATGCAGAAATGGCTACATTGTTTAGAACAGAAGGAGTATCCTAAACTTCCACAGAGATAGGTTTCAACAGATCACAGAAATAACTTTCAGAGAATCTAGTATTCCAACAAGGGAGTTAGTGACCCGGGAGGTAATGAAAGTCCTTGAGCTTTAAAGGTGGCCTGGTGTCCCCACATTGTATGGAAGATTCGAATATCTCTAACAGAAGACCAAACTAGACAATTTCTGAGGGGCTTCCAGCACCAAGAATTCATGACGTATGGCAGCTCGGATATAAATATTTTATTACAGATGCTGGAGAGCAGCATTCAGATGATAAATACTTGATGTGATGGATATGCTAATAATTAGCCTGACTTGATCATTTCTCAATGTACAAATGTCTCAAAACATCACATTGTACCCACAAATATATACCATTATTGTCAATGAAAAATAAAATAAAAATTTCTTAAAAGATAATGTGAATATAATAGACTAAAATAAAATTGTCTGAAGTCGTTATGACATGAATTTCAAAGCCTTCTTCTTTCGCAACACATGCCGACTAGCCTTCAAATACAGGTTGTTGTTGGCTTTTCTATGCTATGTTCTAGATTGATAGGATTTTTTTCCACAGTGTCACCCAAAGATGCATATGAAGTTGTTTTCCACCAGGGCTCCTAAACAAGTGATTTGACTATGAAATAATCTTTAAAATTTCACTAAAAATAGAAGTAGAGAATGGGAAAAAATGATCTATGTTTTTCATAGTATACTTATCCATTCAAGGTATAATTATCTTTTACACAGTCTGTGTCTCCCAAACTAGAATACAGTGTGTCATCATAGTTCACTGAACCTCAAACTCCTGGGCTCAAGCAATCTTCTTGCCTCAGCATCCTGAGTAACTGGGGCTACAGGCATCCACTACCATGCTCAGCTAATTTTTTTCTATTTTTAGTAGAGATGGGGTCTCACTCTTGCTCAGGCTAGATTTCAAGCTATTCTCCTGACCTCAGCTTCCTAAAGTGCTGGGATTACAGGCATGTGCCACCGTATCCGGCCAAGATATAGTTGTTGAGTCTCTACAATTTGCACAACATAAGGCTTGGTGATCATGAAGATATAAACATACAAAGAAGTCAGAATGGCTGCCCATGAACTTACGAATAATAACGATAAATGTCTTTCGTTATGACTGTTACCATAAACTGATCATCATGATAGGTATCTTACATTACTACTTCACTCTAACTCATGCAATCCTTGAGTATAAGTTTAATTATTATTCCCATTTTTCAAATAAAGAAACTGAGACTTAGAGAAATGATACATTGCCTGGCATCATGGAACTGGGAAATGGAATTATTGAAACCACATCATTTAATTTGAGAGCTGATTTCACACTGATACACTACCCATCCTCTGCATTATAGTAGATGTGCAACATGCTAAATAGCATCAGAAATAGCTCAAAGCGCTACTGAAGCTCAGATGAGGAAAACACAATAACTGAAAAAGATACTACTTGTTAGCTGTTCACAAAGCAGAGAGCCATCATGCCCTAGGCACTCTTAATATTTGTGACTGCCTATAAGCACATTTTTCCCCATGCTTATAATACCGTGGTAGGTTTATGTGAATGATTTTTACTGGAAGTGGTGTTTCCAGACAGAAATTTCTCTTCAAAGCTCATATTGAATAACAGAAAATATTAAAATTTGGCAAGTTAAAATAAGGTCGTATATTACCTCTTTTCCACTTCCCTGAATATGAGATGTGTCTGGGAATAGAAGCGGAACGGATGCCCTGTGCTAGTTATGTCTGTTCATTAAAGGGTTTTCATGAATACTAGATGGCTTCTCCCCAGATTTCACATAATCATATTAAAAATATGGGAAAGGGGGACTGGCTCAGTCTTTCATATTCAAGCCCAAACTCACAGGAAAGATTCTTAGATTTTTAACAGCTTTTATCACATATTTTCTCATACCTCCACAAACCAGACGGAATCCTGTGATAAAACACCCTGTTTCCTTAAAGTCCTTGTATGTCCCAGCATTGGATAAGGCTAAAGAAGCCAAGAGTAGGGAGGGCTTTGTTTTTGAGGCTTATCCCTGACACTGTCAAGTTCAGACCTGTGCCAGCCCTTTGCCTCAAGTGCATGCTTTTCTTTCTTCATTTTCTTTTTATGTATTTCTTTTTTATTAAATCATAATTGTGTACATTAATGCATTCATGGGGTTCAGTGTATTGATTTGATATATGTGAAATGCTTGCAGTGTACTGATTAACATATCCATCACAATTATAATCTTTTCTTAATAGTTTTTAAATGTACCTTTGCATCATGCACATTAAGTGAGGTCCCCCCCAAATACCCTCTCTCCTCCCGCCTCCCACCTCCACTTCCCTCTCTCTCCTCTTCCCTCTACTTTCTGGACTATAGTTATGTTTTACCATTTGTATGAACATGTAGGTACCTATATATTGATTTCATAGTAGTATTGAGTACATTGGATACTTTTTTTCCCCATTCTTGAGATACTTTGCTAAGAAGAATATGTTCCAGCTCCATCCAGGTAAACATAAAAGATGTGAAGTCACCGTCTTTTTAGGGTTTCCTAGTATTCCATGGTGTACATATGCCACAACTTGTTAATCCATTCGTTGGTCGATAGGTGTATTGGGCCATGTATGTTTCCATGTATTGGCAATTATGAATTGGGCTGCAATAAACATTCTGGTGTAAATGCTTTGGTACCCTGAACTTTTGAGTGAAACACCCACAGATCACTAATGTAACACCTTGGGAGACACTGAGTGTGTAAATAAATGTATCAACAAATGAATTCTAGGCTCACCTTCATGACTTCCAGCCTCCAAAATTTCTTGACAATTTCTTATGGATTTGCTAAGAAAATTTAATTTTTATCCCACTACTTCTGACAACAGTTCTAGAGATTCTGCCCACTTTCCCTACCACGATTCCTCAACAATCTCCTCCATAATTTTGCCTAACTCTTGGCAGTTGGAATTTCAGGTGTAGATATTTCTGTGGAGAAACTTGGTAAAGTGGAATTAAGAAAAAAAGAACTAATTCTCGTTTCCAATTCCAGCCCTGATTAGATTAGATTCGCACATTAAAGTGTAAACTACTGTGTGCTCAGTCTGATTCTTCCGTCTGTCCTGTAACTTTCCACAGAGAATCGCATTCAGCTCAATGGCCTGGGGGAATCGCTCTGTGCTGACCGACATTGCGCTCCTGGCTTACCCCTGCAGCCCGGGGCTGCGCGTCCTGTTCTTCCTTGCGGTCAGCCTGGTTTACACGTTCATCATCTCTGGGAACGTCCTTATTGTGGTGTCCATTCGCACAGAAGCCCGTCTACACACCCCCATGTACTGTTTCCTGGGCAGCCTCTCCGGGGTGGAAATATGCTACACTGCAGTGGTGGTGCCGCACATCCTGGCCAACACCCTGCAGTCGGGGAAGACCATCTCCCTGCTGGGCTGTGCCGCCCAGATGGTGTTCTTCATCGGACTTGGCAGCGCTGACTGCTTCCTGTTGGCCGCCATGGCCTACGACCGCTACGTCGCCATTTGCCATCCCTTGCAGTACCCTCTCATCGTGACATCGGCTCTTTGCGTCCACTTGGTTGTGGCCTCTGTGGTCATCGGTTTGTTGCTGTCCTTGCAACTGGCGGCCTTCATCTTCTCTCTGCCGTTCTGCAGGTCTCGGGGTATCGAGCACTTCTTCTGTGACGTGCCACCGGTCATGCGTCTGGTCTGTGCCGACAGCCACATCCATGAGCTCTCGGTGCTCGTGGCGGCCACACTGGCCATCGCGGTGCCTTTCTTCCTCATCGCCGCCTCCTACGCCTGCATAGCGGCCGCGGTGCTCAAGATCCGCTCGGCCGCTGGGCGCCGCCGGGCCTTCTCCACCTGCTCCTCGCACCTCACCGTGGTGCTGCTGCAGTACGGCTGCTGTGCCTTCGTGTACCTGCGCCCCAACTCCAGCTACCACCCCAAGCAGGACCAGTTCATCTCCCTGGTGTACACACTGGGAACCCCCCTGCTCAACCCGCTCATCTACACCCTGAGGAACGGTGAGATGAAAGGGGCCATAGGGAGACTTCTAAGCAGAAATTGCCCATCCCCAAACCTCCAGGACAGAGGAGGGTACCACCTATCAGGCATAAGTTCAGTTCCAGGCATGTGAATGCCTGTGCAACTAGGATTTCTCTCTGTTGATGTTAAAAGGAATTTTTAAAATGGTACACATTTTGCAGATAATGTTTACATGTGCCAAAGACTTTAAAATGTTTCTAAAAATTGACTCAGTAAATTTTCTTCTGAGAAATAAATATGTGTGTGTGTGTGTGTGTGTGTGTATGCAAGTCAGCATCAAGTAATATAAAATGGTAAAGTATAAGACTGTATCCACGTACCTGCTGGAAAGAGATGGCTCATTCAATAGATTGAGCTAAAAGTAATACAGGGGCTATTGAAGGTGCCTGTGCATGAGGAACCAGCAAGATGTGGCCATGTCTCCCTGCTCTGTGATTAGATGTAGAAGTATTTAGCACTGACATACTAGCAATAGCAAGAAGGCATTACCACCCCTAGCACTAAAAGACAAAAAGGGGTGCAGTAGACCAGTTAGAACTAGATCTAAGAAGGTAAACTACAGGAAATGTGGCTTTAGAAATAAAAAGCAATTATTGACAGAACTATGGCCATGCAGCAAGAGAACAGGAAGATAAATAGCTCAACCTCTCTCTTCTCAAAACCTTCCATCTCTCTGTTCTGTCTCCCACTGGCCAGACCCAACTGGTAGCAAGAGGGCTGGGGAGACCTGGTGCACTGAAGTCAATCTCTTGGGGTACGCCACAAGGAAGGCAGAGACTGAGAATTAGGGGTACATAGAACTTAACCAGAACAAAGGCTATTTATAATATTATTACATATAAAAATAAATTAACAATTCAATTTCCTTATAGTAAAGTATTGTTTAAGCAATTATTGCATGAAAAAATATTACTTAACCTCAATTCTGTTTTCAAATACTAGTTACTAGCAATAGCTAACACGAAGTGCTTACAGTATACCAGAAACATATATGTAGATTATAACTTATAAATATTTATATATTCTATGAATCTTTAAAAGTCCTATGAAATAAGGCCATTATCACCATTTTATACAAATGGAAGAAACTTTCAAAGGAAGATCTGGAGAGTTGAGCCATTATCTGTAGATAATTACGGATTAGGAAACCGTTCACAAGGGGCATAATTGGGCTATAATGAAAGAACATTCTCGTTGCCAGAGGAGAGGATGCTGACAGTGTGCCCAGCTAGATTCAAAATTGCTATGGACTAGTGACTACATTATGGTGTAAATAGGGAACTAATACCAAAGACAAGATCCTGGATTTTGAGCCTGAATTAACTTTTGTCTTTGAAATTTGTTTTATGGTACCACATATGTGTATTGGTGATATTCCATGTGCCTTTGAAAAGAATGTATATCCTCTTAAAAATGATAAAGATTTTAAATTACATATGTATACTTTACCTCAACAAAAAGTAATTTTAAAAAAGAAAATAACATGTACTCATAGATACTGAATGAAATCAATTAGGTGAAGTTAGCTAATAGTGTGGTTCTAAGCTTCACTGTCTCTGCATATTTTTGTCTTCTTTGCTGTCAATTACTGATGGAAGTGGGTGAAAAGTCCACAACAATGAGTGCAGACTTGTCAATTTCTCCCTTTAGTTCTGACAATTTTTGTTTTTTGTATTTTGAAGCTTAGTTATTAGATGTAAACATATTTAGTGTTGTTATATCTCGCTGGTGAGTTACCCATTTTATTTCTTTTTGCTGATAATATCCTTTGTCCAGAACTTTCAACATTTTAATTCCACTTTCTATCCTTAATGGTCTTATTATAACATATTTTATTTATAAATTTTATCACAGATTATTATTTTTGCTTTAGTTTTTTTAAATTTAAAAGCAGTATTTTACATTTTTAATGTAATTTTAAGAATATTTTCACTGGATATAAAAATACAAGAATGCTCTCTTCCCTTTAATCTTTGTAAGGATGTCATTCCACTGCCTTCTGTTTCCCATTTACCGGATAAGAAATAACTTGTCTTCTGGGTTTGTTTTCCTCACTTGAACATAAAATATTTTCTCTTTATCTTTAGGTATTAGGCATATTACTATGATGAAAGCAGGAGATAAAAAAGGAGAGGTTTCACTGTATTTAATAACACATCCCAAAGGCAAAATACATTCATCCTATCCCAACATCCCCAAAAGTCTCAACCCATTATAGCATCAACTCTCACCTAAATATGGCCAGTCCAGAGTCTCACCTAAATGTCCCAAATCCCATCCTCTAAACCACCTAAATCAAGATCTAGGTAAGACTTTGGGTATAAACTATTCTGGGGCAAAATTCCTCTCCATCTGTGGACTTTCAAAACCAGAAAATAAAATATCTACTTCCAAAATACAATGATGGAATATGAAGAGAATAATGGTTACAGATAGTCTTATTCCAAAAGATAGAAAAAGAAATGGGGGGGGAGGAGTTATTAATCCCAAGAAATGTTGAAAATAAACAAGGAAAACTCCTTTAGTTTCTAAGACCTGGGACTAATCGTCTGCAGTTCATGGTTCTGCTAACTGGGCCAAAGAATCCACTCTCCCTGATTTAAGGAGCCACTCTCCAAGCTCATGGCTCTGTCCTCAGAGTCATCCTCCCTTCTTCAAAAATGATAGCATGTGTTTTCAGCTAAATAGTTTCATCAGCCCATATCCTACTTATATAATTTTAGGAGTATGACAGCCTTATTTCATTTCTTCTCTTCTCTGTCCCTTTCAATGCAGGCTATCAAAGATTCTACTGATATTATTTTCTCAAAAATCTTGTGGGTTTTCTATGTATGCCATATGAATTGACTCCATTAGACCAGAGGATCCTCCATTTATCTTTCCTGAATAATCCCATATCCTTGGCTTCTGCTGAGATTGTTAAGGAAATACACACACCTATAGTCTTTAAATAGTCTCTGTGAGAATGAATACTTTTTATCCTTCCAAAGTACTAGCATTTTTGGATTTCTCAGCAGAGTACACTTTCCTAAGAGTGTACCTCCTAAATTTAGCATCTTTTTCTATTGAAACAGGCTGAAGATTTCCTGAATTGTTAAAGGAGTTCATTATTGTTCTTCCAAAAATCTAAAACGCAACTATTCCAGGCAAACCAGGATTGTTGGTGACCGTACCTCCCTTCTTGGTGTAGACTTTGGCATCTCAGGTTAATGCCCAAGAGTTTATATGTTAGACTTATACTTTGGGAAGCTCTGAGCTTTTGTTTATATCCTCCTGTCTCATACTGTCCTCCAACCCAGCCCTACTTTCTGGGAAGAATAAAAGTAGCTTCCATGCTCATTTACTTTCCTGGGTTTATGTTTTTCTTTCAAGTAGATCCTGGTAAGAAGCTGACACTTCCTCAGCTTTTCAGGGATTTTAAGATGATTTTTATGTCTTTTTAAAAATTCTCTATTATCCATTATCTTAGATAGCATTTAACTTGCCAGTCACATATGTTCATTTATCAATAGCATTCTAAAGACAGTAATTCCTTGTTAGTTAAATAATTAAATAAGTGGTTACATGGAAGTTTACAGATAGGCAATTTTTAAAAGTTTGATGGAATGACATGGAGCCCTGACCCAAATTACCTGAGCTTACATCCTGGCTCTGCGTCTCTGTGTCTGTGTGACAGGAGAAAACCACTTAAACTCTGCATTTCCAATTTGTTTGTAATCCAGTGGATATTACAATACATCTACCTGAGAAGTTCATTTAAAAATTAATTTGATTTTATCATTCTGAAAGTTTTTCAAAGAATGAATAAATTTATTTAATCTTTTCATAATACTTACAAACATGAGATATATTATTATTACTATTATTATCATTATTTGGGATATGTTAAGAGGGAAGAAAGGAAGAGAATTGGTGAGAAGGTGTTTTACAGACAAGGTTATGAAAGGTGCCTGCAGGAACATTTATAAACTGCTCACTTGGAATTTTCTGCTGAGTTAATCAAATAGGCTTTACTTCTACCCCTTAGTCAGACTTGAGTGTTTTAGGAGCAACAATGAAAAGGTAAACTTACCTGAGAGAGTTCTTTTACTTTGAGATTTGCCAAAAATATTAACCATGCAAGAAGTATTGGGGTGATAGAACAGCATTTCAGTTTGTAATATTTTTTTAGTAGGAATAAGTGAAATAATTTCAAAAGAAATATTTCCCATTGTACTCCAAAACACAATGAAATAATTGATGAAAGAAGCACATTTTGAAAAATGCAATTGTGTAAAAATATTTTTAAAGACTATATTAAATTCATCATAGACATAAAATAATGATAACTCAGGGTTGTTAGTAGAGATTAAAGCTGGGATACCTACTGGCAAACTGGATTTCCAGTTTTCTAAAGTGACCCATATGTCAATTAACTGTTGCTGAAAACAACAACAATTTCAAAATTTAATGGTCTAAAACAACAACAAATTGTTAATTCTCATGATTATGTGGTTTAGCTAGCTTCAACTGGGTGATTCTTCTGTTCTGTGCTTGCCAGGATTACTGATGCAGTTGCATCCAGCTGAGAATTACACTGGAGCTGATACACCCTTGAGTGCTGGGTACTGCCAAAACCTGTCTCTGTGCATTCAGTAGTCCAGCACAAGCTTCTTGGTATGACTTATGGATCCAGAGATTAAAAGCGAAAGCTACAAACCTTTTAAAGCATAGTCTAGCCAGTACTAGAAATTCCCATCCACTTTATTTTGTTGATCAAAGGAAGTCATAAAGACAACCCAAATTCAAGATGTGTGTGTTTTGGGAAGAGAACATATAAACTCAGTGTTTTGATGGGAAGCATGGCATGTGTGTATAGTGATGGGCAAATTTTTAGTATCCATACTTGGAAATGATCAGCCATAGCCATTGGTGGTAGAGTATGAGAACCAGAATACATACACAAAATTAAGATCTGAATGGTTCTCATTGAGCATAAAGAGTGCTTAAATCCAGAAAAATACATTTTCCCTTGAAAAGCAAGAAAGTCACATAAACTAACTAAGTCGAGCCATCTAGTGACTTGGGGCCTACATGTTTCTCAAGACAAAAATCATGATCCCTTAATATATGCTCTGAAGCAGGAACCCCAGGAATATGGGTAAGATAACAGAAAAAAACAAAAAAAACTCATTGAAAACAAGTGATAGCTCAAAGCAGTGATTTTCAACTAATGTGCTGTGAGAGGATCTTAGGTGTGCCATGAAAAATTTTTTAAAATCATTAATTACATTATTTTCAAAAGAAGTTCAAAGCACAGTAAGTATATTCTTTTTTTTTTTTTAACAACATAATTTAAGCATGCCGTGGAAGTTTAACTATAGGTTCAAGTTAAAAGAGATTGTAAAAAATGTTGAAAACACTGACTCCAAGGAAAAACAAAGCATAAAAACAAAAGTCTCCCGCATTATATGAAGCCAGACAAAGTATTCTTAAAAGTACATTTCTACAAAAGATTCTAAATATTTTACAATAGGAAACATCCTGAAGACGGGTGACTAGAAGTGCCCAGCTCTCACCTCCTCCACAAAGACAGACCAAAATAACAAATAGATAACTGCCCACCAGAGAAGAGAAAACTGGAATTCAGCAAAGAGGTGACCAAGGCCCTCTTAGTCAAAAGACTTGAGATAGCAGTATGGAGAGGGAAATGAAGTGTCTGGCTAGGAGGAATTCAGAGCTTACAGGCACTCCCCACTCAGGAAAAAGGTAAGTAAGAGACCCCCAGCAGCCCACACCTCCACCACGGACATCTGCAATTCTAGCAACATGAAAGACCCAAAGCCTTTGCAGGCCCTGAGCCCAGTACAGGGAGTCCACATGACTTAACTACCAGAGAGGAAATTTACACTGGGAAAATTGAAACCCAGGCTGCTACAAAATGGCACCATTTTAAGAGCAAAGCCAAAAGCAGAAAACATCCTTCACTGGGATCAAATATCCCTTGTATAATCACATCTCTGGGGCCCCACCAACATGCCATCACATTCGCCCAGAGGGCTGCAGCATCATATCATGAACTGGACCCAGCAGTGCAGCCATGGCCCTGTCACCTGGTACTCCCTGAGCCACACAAAGTGAGACTCTGCCTCAAAAAAAGAAGCGTCCAGATAAATAGAAAATAAGGATAAATAGTGTCTCCATATTCACTTAACTACATTTTGTATGTACCAAGAACCAGGGTGAACTCTTTTGACTGACCATTGATTGCCATTGAAATATAAAGAGTAAAGTTGTGTTTACTCAAATGGATTTTAAATTTGGGGGACTTTTATGGATAAATTTTATGTGCTTATTTTGCTTTCAGTAAAGACCTTTTACATGCTATGGCCTCTTCTTCCTCTCCTGACTTTCTTGGCAACTCTCAGATCATGGTCTGGTACTGTTTCAGAGACCTTCCCTGAATACCTTGTCTAAAGCAGTCATTTGTACCTGCCACAGACAGCACATCCTTTCTCATTCACATCCTCCCAGTGCCCTCATCATTTTAGTTTTTCTCGGTACCACTCACTCTTTCTAACACATTATTAAATGTTCTTATTTTTTATTAATTACTTATTCCATCTCATCCCTCTAAGAACGAAATCTCTATAAGGGCAAAATTTTTGCCTATCTTGAAAACTTCTGTATCATCCTAAGCATTGAGAATAGGGCCTGACTTATAGTAGAATTCAATAAATATTTGTTACATAATGAATAAAGATGTATTATTGATAGTGGAAATAAGATAGGGAGGCTGAATACAGTTAAAAATTAATAGTATCAGTGAAGGAAAAGGTCAAGATAGATGTCAAGAAGAAGAAACAAAAATATAATATGGTTAAGCTAAGAGTTGGGGAGACAGCTTTAATTACAAAAAAAATAAAGCTTTAAGAATTATGAAAGTAACAGCAGAAAGAAAACTTGATCAAAAGACAGAAATAAGTATGATATTTATAGGAAAATCCTTCATAAATGTTCTGCTTCTCAAGATAAATGTAATCTATAGAATTTTAGAGCTGGAAAGACCCATAGAGTTCATGTAATCCAACACTTTATATCACATATGAGGACGAGAGCCCGTGTAAGAGATTCACTGCTTGCCTAAAGTCAATAGCTCACCCACATGACAGAACAACAACTGGATCCCAGATCTCGAGATACCCAGGCTACGGGTAGGTTTGTGCATTACAAGTGTTCCTTGAGGTCAAGCTGAAAGAAACATCTGCCTTCAGCCACATTCAATGGGAAGACATTTTTGGAATGCAACATCATAAACACCTGATGCATCCAGGAAAGGAATGAGGATACCTGAGCAGAATCCTCAGACAACAATGACCATAGTGACCACACATAAGAGCTGCTCATCAATCTGGCCTTAGACAATCAACTCCACTCATTGTTTTCAAATATTTTCTCTAGTTGGGTTCTGCTTAAGAGAAACCATCAGGGAAATTCCTTATCTTTGGGGACCCATTAATTTTAAAGATATTTCAAATAGGACACTAAATAATCTGACTATCTTAGGCAAGACTGGACTCTGAATCAATACAACAGAACTTATTTTCTATCGTTGAGGACATGGGATTTTTCATTCAGGACTCCAGTTAGGATTATTCCATAGTATCACACTTACAAAGGACATCCCTTTCACTCTATTCCCCCCTCATCCCAAATTTTTAAGATGTGATTGTCCTCCTGAGTATGCATATATAGGATATTTCTCTATTGTCATCCAGACATTATGAGGGTATCATATATTGTCTACTTTTTCCCTCCAGAATGTGCTGTAAACCACAAAGTTCATGAACCCTAATTCCATTTTGCCCTTTAAAAAGAAGATTGCTAAGGCCTCTGTGGTAGAGCTCCCTCAATCATCTATTGCAGAATTCTTAGTATCCCGGCAAAGCTAACCTCATTTGTGAATTTCCATAGGTGGCTGATGGACTGAAGCAAATTTCAAAGCGGTAAGAGAACATCTTAACAGACTTTATTTCTTTGATTTGATTTTTATTTTCTTTGTAAAAATAATAATAAATTTTATAATGCTTTATAATTTGTTAACACGATTAATACTGAATTGTGGACAAGAAATGAGTTATCAGAGTATCCTCTTTTATAGATACCGAAAAGGGAGTGCTGATAAATGATTGCATTTCCTAGCATCGTATGCCTAAAAATGTAAAGCAGCATGAATTAAAATCTTCTGTCATTTCTTTCAATGGTCTTCCATAGGCCCATCCTAAAAAGATAGGCATGGCACTCACTTTTTTAAAGCAGCATCATTAAATCATAGTTAATGGTGTTACATAAGAAAAAGTGTATTCCATGGTGAAATAGAGTTGGAAATAATTTGAAGTAAAATTAAGCTAGCTTCTTTACATCAAGACTTCACAAAACATTATTGTGTTAATATGAATTAGCATATGAGTATCTGAGGACAACTGTGAATGTTTTCCAATTTAACCAGAAAAATTTTCATATCTAAGGTTTCATGTAGAATTCATGTTCTAAAGAATACACTTTAGAAGTGAGTTTCCCAGAGGATGTTTGAATTCCTTTCTTATGTGGCCACCATGCCTTGTAATTCTCTTAAATCCTTCTGCATAGCTAAGCCCAAGACTTAAGAACATGACAGATAATTAATGTTTTCCTGCCTGGCTTACTTATTGATAAGGCACAGTGGCCTTATAGTTGAGGAGAGAAGAAAGTTTTCTGGAGGTTCACAGAAGAGGTACCTGTCACTAGTTGGGGAAAGATGAGGAAATCAGCCAGCTCTGAAGATGGAGTAGGTTTTGGAGAAGAGTGTCCTAGGCAGAGGTTATTTGAAATACGCAGAGTGAGAGCAATCATGGCAAGGAGTAGAAAGGTGGTTCAATAGAGCTAGAGCTGCAAATACAATTGGAGAGTGAGAAAAGAAGCCTACTAGAAGTCAGGCAGTGCACTTAATGAGCCTCACTGTTAATCCTCACAGTAACTCTGCAGGGTAACTATATCATATCCTTTGTAGACAAAAACCAAGATTTAACTTAGTCCATGGTTCTCCATGCAGGAAATGGCAGATCTAGCACTCACACTCTTGAAAGAGCAGATATCTTCTAAAGGTATAATTAGCTAAAGAGTGGCACAATGGCCATTGCCATTAGTGGAAATAATATGAGGCAAGAAAAGTATTAAATGGTTATTGAATTATTCTACCCAGGACACTGTCTCCCCTACCTGGGCACACAACAGCATGACTGAGTCTGGACATTTGTTTTAGCTCCGCAGCCAGAATCATGAATGTGTCCTTTCTGCCTGACTGTTTTCACTCTCTTAACTATGTTGCATAGTTTCTGATGTGGAAAGAGAGAAATAGTGAAGACACAAGAGAACAGTGAAGACATTGTGTAGATTAGTATCCAATAGAAGGTGGATTCTGACCTCAGGTATGCCCATAACTAACCATATGCCTTTGGGCAAGGCTTTAATCGCAATGAGTCTCCGTTCTTGCATGAAGGTTTTAGAGAATAAGACTAAACGCCTCTTGAGTTCCCTCACAGAGGTAGAGATTCTATTTCATATGTATTTTATAGAGAAGCACATATTTGACCTATGACTGGGCTTTTCCATAGTTCCATGGCTCCCTAACATTTTCAGGTGTTTCCGTTTTATATGTACAGTGTTTATATATTAGCAGTGTGTGTACATTACACACCACAAGACTGACCATCAACCATTGAAGAATAACTGGTACCTAGATGAACTTCCCAATTTTACCAAACTTACTGGTTCAGCAAAATATATCAATTAACTGCTGTGCTTCCCATTGTCCATTTATCAACCGAGTCCCTTCCACCATGGTCTCCCTTGTTACATGCAGCAAACAAATATAAATATTTAATCACTGAACTGAGAAAAGCTCCAGTCTTTGTAGGGCAATAGTAATTAATCTCATGATGGAGTTATAGAAGGTGCCACTGAATATTGGCTTTTAAAGGAAGTTTAAAGAATATGAGATTTAACTACAAATTAATTCGATTTAGTTCAAATCAAATCAATTGTAGTGAGGATACAGATGTGAACAAGACAGACATCCTTGCCCTTATGGAGCCTAAATATTGCTATATTTTAAATTTTTATCAAACTGGTCTTGCCAGGAGTGGGTGTTTTAAGTGTTAGTTCCCCAAGGAAACAATATAGGAACCCAGAAGTCAGGTGAATTATGTGGGTAGAACAGATGGAAAGGTTGAGAGTTCCTCTAAGAACAACCGGTTGATAAAGTTTTGAATGCTTCAAGTCATACAATAAGATGATACAGATCCAAAATACATAAATTCATTTGCACAGAGTTATTTTATTATTTTTTTAACTGGCAAATGGAAAATAGTTGGAGAATACTCAAAATTGTAAATAAAACAACCATATGATCCAGTAATCCCACAATTGGGTATACTATCCAAAATAAATGAAATCAGTGTGTTTAAGAGATATGAGATCTGACAATTAAGTTTATGAACTTGCCACTGTGAGGTTACATTGGCAGCACTGTAAAAGCAACTCAGTAAGGGTTCACAACCTTGGTATGTCAGTGTCTCACAATAACGTTCATGTCAATGTGTGGAGGTATGTGGCTGAGTGGCATTCATTATTATTGCTGTATGTTTTTGTGTGCCATTGCAAAAATTCCCCAGCTTGAATTAGAGCAATGAACAAACATTAACTTCCTTGTTAAACTTGGCAACAATGGAAGTGAAAGTAGGAATACGTTAGTCCAAGTTTATAAGTATAGTGCCATAAAGAAAACAGCAGTGTAGAAATAGATCAAACACATTTCTGAGGGGAAAGAAAGCATCACTAATGAAGAAAAATCAAGGCATCCAGTAATGAGCAGTGTTGATGAAAACATTGCAAAACTCTGTCCAATTGTATGCCAGAATCATCAGCTGACTGTGAGAAGTGAAGCAGATCAAGTAAGAATCAATAGAAAAAAAGAAAAATCTTAACCTAAAATCTTGGCCAACAACTCATGGCTCTTGCATCATAACAATGCACCAGCTAACATGGCACTGTTTATGAGGAAGTTTTTAGTCAGTAAACAAATAACTATATTGGAACACCCTCACTACTCACCTGATTTTGTCCCCAATGACTTTTTTCTTTACCCAAAGATAAAGGAAATATTGAAAGGAAGATATTTTGATGACATTCATGATATCAAGGGTAATATATCAACAGCTCTGATGGCTCTTCCAGAAAAAGAGGTCCAAAATTTCTTTGAAGGGTAGACTATGCACTGGTGTCAGTGGATAGCTTCCCAAGGGAAGTACTTCCAAGGTGACTGTAGTAATATTCACCAATGAGGTATATAGCATTTTTGCTAGGATAAGTTCACAAACTTAATTGTTAGACCTCTCATATCTAAACTTCCATATTCATTGCAACATTCTTTAAGATATCCAAGGTATGGATGGAATCAACCTAAGTAACCATCAACAGATGAAGGATAAAGAAAATGTGGTATATATGCACAGACAACTTTTAGACATGAAATAAAGAAATGACCCATGAAAGATTTTTATTAACTTTCAGATGCAGTTAATTTCTCATCCAAGATGAAACTGTTGAAATGGTCAGATATTCCTTTTGTGCCAATAGATGTACTACTTCAGTAAGTGGCCAAAACAATTGAGTTTATATGGCAGAATCAGTTAATTCTAGTAAAGAACTGCAATAAAAGAGAAATGTTCAGGAGTGGCGCCTGTGGCTCAGTGAGTAGGGTGCCGGCCCCATGATACTGAGGGTGGTGGGTTCAAATCTGGCCCCAGCCAAAACTGCAGCAAAAAAAAAAAAATAGTGGGGCATTATGGCGGGCGCCTGTAGTCCCAGCTACTTTGGAGGCTGAGGCAAAAGAATCACCTAAGACCAAGAGCTGGAGGTTACAGTGAGCTGTGACACAACAGCACTCTATTGAGGGTGACAAAGTGAGACTCTGCCTCTAAAAAAAAGAGAGAAATGTTCACAAAAATTGTACCCAACATCTGAAACAATTAACCTAATAGAAATGATGATATTTATTGTTACATTTTATGGAAAGCTGGGGGAAATGTTCCTGTTTAGGTGCAATGTTAATCATTGATGTTCATGTCTAATAAGACAGAATCATTTTTAAAAGATTTCTTGAGTCAGAGTCTATCTTCATTTGGTTTTGACCATACACAGGTGTATATAAAGTTCATGTGCAATTAAAATAGTTTAACGCAGTAAATTGTACACAAACTTTATGTTCACCCTGTATAACTACAACTCTGTAGTGAAATCTCTCTTCTGTTTTTCTTCTTCCTTTTCTCTTTCACTCTTCATCTTACTATTTAAGGTTTACAGGAAGCTCACTCTCCACTCTGAAAAAGATAAGAACCCAAGAGTAAATATTGAAGGAAAATGCAGTTACAAGCAAAGGGGCAGAAAGGCAGGTACATTCATTGGAACTGTTATGTCTCAGAAGTACTACATGTTAGAAACTTGTAATCTTCATAAATTTTCCATAAGGGTCCATATTCACATTCTCAGTTACACATTAGGAAACCAAGTTTCATCAAGGAATATGCTTATTGTGAAAATCAAATTAGCAAGCAAGAAGAGTAGTTTTGAATGCAAATCTAGCTACAAAGTCCATGCGATTGACAAACTACTCTCCTTCTTTCCTCACACTAATTGAAATACCAAAGAATAAGGAAGACTTTTAATTCATTGCATGATTACAAAACTGCATATGTTCATTGTAAAATTTTTAAACACAGAAAAGCATGAGCCATAAGCAAAAAGATCCACAATGCCACCCACCTAGTAATATGCACTGATAATATTTTGAGGTATGTTCTACTTTTTATAGATAAAATTTTTTAATTAAAGCATGACATAATGCTATTGTACAATCTGCTTTTTATGAGTCTTCTCAATCTTTTAAAATATTTTTGCACAATGTAATTTTAAACAATTGCACACTGTCCCATCAAAGGAATACACCACAATTAATATAAACAATCGCCTAGTAAAGATACTTAATTTGATACAATTTTTACCACTATATTAAAAACTGTGATGAACATTCCCGTCAACAATTTTATGCATTTGGTTAATTTATAAGAATAAATTCCTAAAACCATATTGCTGAATCAAAGCATATAGATTTCTGCAAGTCTTCCATTACATTACCAAATTGCACTCCACAAATCTTTATAGCAATTTATACTTCCAGTAACATATTTTAGAATATATCTCTCTTTGCAACTTTAACACCAGGAAATATTTTTTTCCATTATCAGTTTGTAAACAGAATATTATATATCATTTTGTTTAATTTTATATTTATTCTAATACTAATAAAATGGATGTTTATGGTGTTTTTCTTTTTCATTTTTTTAATTCCATCATTTGTTTTTCTAATGATAGGCTTATTTTTGTTGAACTATAAAAGATCGTTTTCTATGTAATTTGCTTCTATTGTTTTTTGATCCATCAAGCTTTCTAAATTTTTATTATGTAAAATAGCAGTATTACCTACTCTGTCCTTTCCTCATTTGATTTGTTTGGTTGTTTCTCTATCCTGAGATCTGCCAACTGTTCATCTACATTATTTCCTAATTTTCTGTCACTTTCTTAAATGTTTGAATCTAAGTCCATCAGAAATAAATTTTGATTTACATGCACTGGCAAGTAAATAATTAGTCCATTGTCCTAAAGCCGTGTTAGGAAATTGATCCTTTCTCCTAAATTTAAAACAGTGGAAATGGTCAATAGACTATATGTACCCTGAGCATGTGCTCTAAATACTTTTGTGGAATAACTTGTTGAAGTCTCACAACTCCTTAAGAAGGTAGGCAAGTGCATTTTCATTTCCATTCTATAGATAATTAAACAGATGCACATATAGAGAGACTATGATAAAATGATTAAGGCAAGGGACTCTAGAGCCAGCCTGCCTGTTTCAATTCCCATTCCAACACCTATGAGCTGTGTAAATTACTTGGGAAAGTTACCTAACCTTGCTGTGCCTCAATTTCCTCAACTGTAAAACAGTTGTAAGACCCCCTTTGTGGAGGCCTGTTATGAAATGAGTTAATACATGTAAAGTGTATAGAATAATGTCTCACCCAATAAGCACAAGAGAACAACTAGTTACTATGAGTGATTCTGTTCTATTTTGCTGGATCTCTACTGCGCTACAAATGCCATTTTGATTTGATATAATAATACATATTTTATATAAATATTTGTGGTACAAGTGTCATTCCACTATGGCACTCTTAACATCCTTTCATCTTTTCACTTGTTTTTCTTCTAAGAATTTAGATAGGAATTGTATGGAATTCATACATTATTTCTGAGTCAGTTAATACCCCAATATTGAGTTTTACCACACATGCACATATGTGGAGCTTCTTCAAGTAGTTCTCCTTGTATTTATTAACTTTATTCACTGATGAGTTATTATTCATTCATTCATGCATGCATGCATTCATTGTGGTTGTTTGAGGAAAGACATTTTCTAAGGCATTGATTTAAAAAAAGAAAAGAAAAGAAAGAAATCCTGTGATCCAAAGGATAAACTACATACTGCTGAGTATGTTTGTATGAAGCATGTACGTAAAACTTCATTATTTTACTTTAACATGAGTCATACAAATGGACTTTTATTCATCACCCTTTGGATATAAAGTCAAGGGCTTTATTTGCGTACGTGTTACCTGAAGTCAAAGCCCCTTTTGCATGGCTCATGTATTAATCCCAGTATTATCTTTTTTAATATGGAATGAAGAACTAACATTAAAGTCAAATATGAATAGAAAATTATTCAAAATGTTATGACTTTTCCTCCTAGCTTTTTATAGGGACCTGGCTCAGGAACCTATAATTATCAAGTATTTCTCAAACATTCAATTATTAATTTTCATTAAATATGTTTTATTCACAATGACACATTATTTGATTTTGTAATTATTTATTTATTTATTTATTTATTTTGCAGTTTTTGGCCGGGGCTGGGTTTGAATCTGCCACCTCCAGCATATGGGGCCAGTGCCCTACTCCTTTGAGCCACAGGCGCCCCCCTGATTTTATAATTTTTAGCACAATGACATACTTACAAAAAGGAATCCACATGATAGAAGCAGGTTTGGACAAAATTGAACTGACTTGCAGGCATCCACTCCACTTGTGGGGACAGGAACGCTCAAGACATATTGGCAAATAAGGTTGGATCTCTTGTGTTTAGAGCGTCACAAAATTATTATGCACAAGGTGAATGAGGGACACTGGTTAATCTGACTCATCAGGTGTGTTAAGTTTACTTAAGTGACCCTCTACTACATTTCATTTGGAACTAACTACTGTAATGAAAATCTTATTGGTTCTTATTTTTTTCACTTGATTCTGTTGTGTTTTTGGTTAGACAATCACATCTTCTGCATCTTTTTTCTGCCTTATTGCATTGGTTAAATCACAGACCACAATGCTGAACATAAGTGATGTTAGCCTTTCTATGTCATCAGATTTTTTCTTATATAAGTGTGAGACTCTGTTTGTAACAGAACACAAACTCCATTAAATTTTCATAAATAAAATGCTTGCTTTTCTCAGCTTATTTTAAGCTATTTTATTTTGTATGTTGCTCACATTTTCTTTGTTTTTGCTTTTTGTTCTCTGTACTATAATTACTTTTAAAAAATCTTCTAATCATTTGAAATGGATAAGCTAGTTTTTAATTCTATTGGTGATTATTATTCAGAAATAATGTTTGGATAAATCTTTCTCTAGTCACATTTTAATAAAAATCTCTTGAATCCTTCCATAAGATTAAAGAAATTAGCATACTTTTATTTCTTCTATCCCTCTCTATCAATCTCCAAGTTATATAAATTATGATTTTAAATGTATATAATTATTTTAATTTTTGCATTATATATTGCATATTTTTAAAATAATTATTCTTGAGGCCAAGTGCAGTGTCTCATGCCTGTAGTCCTAGCACTCTGGAAAACAAGGTGAGAGGATTGCCTGAGCTCAGGAGTTGGAGACCAGTCTGAGCAAGAGTGAAACCCCATCTCCACTAAAAGTAGAAAAATTAGGTGGGCATGGAGGTTGGTACCTGTAGTCCCAGCTACTTATGAGGCTGAGGAAGGATGATTGCTGGAGCCCAGGAGTTTGAGGTTGCTGTGAGCTGCGCTGACATCATGGCACTCTAGCCCAGACAAACTGTTTCAAAAAGAAAGAAAGAAAGAATTATCCTTGGAAATACTTTTTTTGTTCTCAGCAATATTTGCATTAACCATTCAATGTTAAATTCATATCTTACTGTTTGAATTTTCAAAGCCTATTACTTTACATTACAATTTTACCAGCCCTAATTATGTATTCTGATTAATCACCCAGCAACTGGAATCTTTTTGAAGGATGCTTTTAGTTGTATTTTTAATCATATATATCCTAAGCCCTTGTAAATATGAGAAGGTCTTTCTGTTACTTTTTACTATAAATCACTAAGGATTGAATATAGCATTCTTTCACAACAATCTATTTTCCTTAAAACTCGGTAGATATTATTCTATTGTTTCCTTAATTTTTGTATTAAAAATAAAGTTGTAGTCCAACCTGAAAGTGCTTAACTTATATCTATTTTCCCCTTCTCTGATGCTTAAAAAACTTCCTTATTCTCCTCATTCTTCTGATGTATAATCTAGTTCTGCTATTGCATTTTTAGTTTCCTTATTGCCTTTTCTTACTTCAGGAAGCTCCACTTTAGTTTTAACCTTGTTATGTTCAGTTCTTGCCCATTTGAATCTATCTGAGTCCGATAGTTTAGGTTCCTCGTTAGAAATTTAGAGAAAATATTCAAATGAAAGGAAATATGTGAAGAGTATCTATTAGAAAATTGAAATAAAAGGTATTTGCCTAGTTTTATATGGAGTCAAAACAACTGAATTCAAAGTGAACAACTCATGAATAGCTCATAACATAGCCATAGAATGGATACTATAAAGAAATGGGAGAAAAAACGGAGTATTGCTGCAAAGAATGGCAAGAATAATCTTTGCAGACATGATGGTGAATCCAGTTACACTAAAGTATGTACTTTGTCATTTCATGTACAAGTTGAAACACAGTTAAACTAGTCTACAAGGATAAAAGTCAAAAAACAATGTGATGACTCGCTTGAGGGATAAAGACAGAGAGGAGACACAAAGTGTAGGTTTCTGGGGCTGTTCTATTCCTTAATCTTGGTCGTGATTATTTACTATGTTAAAAAAAAAAACAAAACAAAAACGTGAAGCTGTAGTTTAGGATTTGTGGATTTCTCTGTTATATTTCAATGAGAATGTTTACCCAAAAAGTAAATAATACATCCGTTTAACTGATTTTAAAACATGTACAACCCTACCAATTCTTTAATTAAATGCAAGCAAAAGTTAGTTCTCTTCAATTGGATTAAAAATACCACAGTAAAATAAAATAAAAAAATTAAGATCTACATGTCTTGTCTCCAGGAACATCCACAGTTAAAGTCTATTCCCTTCTTGAAGATTTCCACGGAAAAATATGCCAAATCTTCTGTTGTCAACTCATTCACGATATGAATACTGGATGCTGGATACTAACTGGGTCGTTCTAAATCAGATTTAAAATCTCTGCTTTTTCTCGAGCAGTAAAGTGGCTCAATAAATAAGGGCTCAGCACTTCCTACGCTTCTTTTGCAGAAGACATGTTTGCCTGGACACCGGTCCTCAACCGCTCCAGCCCCACCGAGTTCGTGTTTCGCGTGTTTACCACAGTCCCCGAATTCCAGGCCCTTCTCTTCCTCCTCTTCCTCCTGCTCTATTTCATGATCCTCTGTGGCAACACAGCCATCATCTGCGTGGTGTGCACACACAGCTCCCTCCGCACCCCGATGTACTTCTTCCTGTCCAATCTCTCTTTCCTGGAGATCTGCTACACTTCTGTCGTGGTCCCGTTGATGCTTTCCAACATTCTGGGGGCCCAGAAGCCCATTCCCCTGGCTGCATGTGGAACCCAAATGTTCTTCTTTGTCACCCTTGGCAGCACGGACTGTTTTCTCTTGGCAGTCATGGCCTACGACCGCTATGTGGCCATCTGCCACCCGCTGCACTACACCCTGGTCATGACCCAGAAGCTGTGCGTGCAGATGGTGGTCGGCGCCCTGGGCCTGGCGCTCACCCTCTCCCTGCAGCTCACC
>CAUYRH010131215.1:0-27958 GCA_963574655.1 Perodicticus potto | reverse complement strand
AATGGTTAAGTTTAAATCTAAAATTTCTTTGCTTAGCTTCTTATTGGAGGGTCTATCCAACACTGCTAAAGGAGTGTTAAAACTCTGACTACTATGGAGCTGGAGGAAATCAAGTTGCTCATGTCTGTTAGAGATTTTCTTATAAATTGAGGTGCATTCTGGTTGGGTGCATAAATGTTAGTAATTGAAATCTCATCATATTAAGTATCACCCTTAATAGATATGAAGTGTCCATCCTTATCCTTCCCTATTTTTGTTGGTTTAAAGCCTATTTTGTCTGCGAATAAGATTGCAACACCTGCTTTTCTCTGCTTTCCATTTGCCTGGAATATAGATGACCATCCCTTCACCCTAAGTCTATATTTGTCTTTTAAGGTAAGATGGGGTTCTTGTATGCAGCAGATATCTGGCCTGAGCTTTTGTATCCAGTCAGCCAACGTGTGCCTCTTTAGAGGACAATTTAAACCATTCATATTTATTGAGAATACTGATAAGCCTGGTGGAATTTGGGTATTGAGTTGTTTGAAATTCCAGTGGACATTTTTAATCCTTTTGCCACTACGGATATTGGCATTTGATCAAAAGTTTCTTAGTGTGTTTACTTTTGTGGTGGAGTATTGTGCTGGTCATTAAGGAGGATAGGTCTGAGGATATCCTGTAGAGCTGGTTTAGTTATGGCAAATTTCTTCAACATGTGAATGTCATTAAAGTACTTACATTCTCCACCATAAATGAAACTCAGTTTAGCTGGATACAAGATCCTGGGTTGAAAGTTATTTTGTTTTAGGAGATTAAAAGTCGATGACTTGATTAAAAGTCTTCTAGATTGAAAGGTTTCAGCAGAGAGATCAGCAGTTAATCTAATATTTTTCCCCTTTATAGGTTATGGTTTTCTTGCATCTGGCTGCTTTCAGAATTTTTTCTTTCGTATTAATTTTCGTGAAGTTAATTATGATGTGCCTGGGGGATGTTTTACTTGGGTTGATTCATGCTGGGATTCTGAAACTGTATGCTATCTGAATTTCGGAATCTCTTGGCAGGTCTGGAAAGTTCTCTTTCATGACCTCGTGAAGAAGGGCCTCTATGCCTTGCGATGCCACTTCATCGCCTTCAGGGTTCCCTATCAGGCCGATATTGCTTCTCTTTGAATTATCCCAGAGCTCTCTGAGAGAATGATCTGTTTTGCTCTCCATTTCTCTTCCTCTTTGAGAGTTTGAGAACGTTCGAAAGCTTTGTCTTCGGGGTCAGAAATCCTTTCTTCTGCTTGCTCCATTCTGTTACTGAGGGATTCTACTGTATTTCTCAGATTTTTGAGGGCTGCAAATTCTTGTCTCGATGTGTCAAAATCTTTGGTGATTTTGTCTTCGACCTCCTTAAATTCTTGAGACAACTTTTGAAATGCTCCTTGAATTTCTAATTCCAATTTTTTCTCTATTTTATTGATCTTATTTGCAATCCAAATTCTGAATTCGATTTCTGACATTTCAGCCATCTGTTTATGAATGGGATCTTCAGTTGTGTCTACCAAATTGTTCCTTGGGGGGGTTGATCTACTCTGGTCATTCATGTTACCGGAGGTTTTCCGCTGATTCCGCCCCATGATTATTTTACACCATTTGGCTAGATGAGCAGATAGGGAGAAGTTGGGTTGGGGGCTCCAGGAGTAGTGATTGGCCAGTCCTTTGCCCAAAAGCTGGGACTGGTCTCTGTACCTTTTACCCTAGAGCTTTGCCAAGGACCCACATAGTCCTATGGCCTGAGAAACTGGGGACCTTCTTGGTGTGGTGGGACTAAGTAGCTCTGTCTTGTTTTCAGCTGGTCTCTGTCTTACCCTAGTGAATCAGTTACTCTGGGTTGAAGTCTAAACTGTGGAGAAATACCAGCAATTAAGTCATCCCACCCTCCACAGGCAACAATTGGAAAAGGAAAATCAAACCTCTCCACAACCACACACCCAGGGTACAACTTTGGATAGTCCTCAAGTGTTTGGCCCAGTTCAAGGGGTCCAAATTAATTGTCCCAGTCAGCACCGGTCTCAGGTGGGAGAGTTCAAAAGGCTTCCAGCACCTAGATAGTGAGAGCCTTCTGGCAGCTTGAGTATGACTAGCTCCAGTGCTCTGTGAGGTCAGAAGGACCCACCCAGCAAATAAATTAGTCTGGGAAGGTGATGTTTCCTTCTCCACCTTGCACCTCTGTCACACCCAGTCACTGGTAACCCCACAGGGCTGTGACCCAGTTCCCTCCAATGAGCAGATGCTCCAGGGATTTTGCACCTGCCTGAGTCACAGGGAGAGCTATGTCTCCTCAGACAGGTTACGACTCTCTGCCACTATCCAGCAGGGGGAGGTGAGGCCTGACAACCTCAGGTGCTTAATGAGGGCTGGGGTGTTTCACTCAGTTCCAGCCCTGCCCCTGATTAATGTTGCTGAAGAACAGAACAACTTTGCAGAATTTGTTTCTGTCCCGGTAATATAGATGCTGTTTGAGTAACTTTGCCCTGTCTGTGCCACTGCCCAGGCTCAGCTGCAGTTCCTGAGGCTCAGTGAATCAGTCCTCTGGATCAGCCCTGCCCTGGGAGTCTACTGTCTCTGCGTGTGTGTATTCTAGTCCCCACCCTCTGCCCAGGCCAGTACCGCCTCAGGCATACCCTTTACTCATGGGGCACGTGTTTCCATCCTAGATCTATTCCACCAGTGGCTGCCACCGGAGAAGATGCCCGGCTTCCTCTGGTTGTCCAGAGAGACTGGGAGTGTCCTTTCAAAATATCCCCAGGGGTGTGAGCTCTATTGTTCCCACCTGGCTGCTGTTCTGTGCCTCAAGGGTACCAGCGCTCCTGTGTGGTTCCCTCCCAGCTGAGGTTGTCGCTCAGCTGACCATCCTCTCTCTCTCTCCCATGCCGGAGAATCAGCACAGATCAGCAATAACCCATGCCCCATCCACACCCCTCAAGAAAATGCCCAAGAGTCTGGACTCCACTGGGGACAGGCTTCCAGACCTCAAGGTGAGAGTGGAGGGGACTGCTGGGAGTTCAAAATTGTAGGTAGAGAATATATACAGTTTTATACAGTTTCATGCCTGGCAGGAGAGTGCCATGGCACCCTAGTAGGGGAAGGTGGTCCGGTTTTTAGAGAGTCTCTCCCATGGGATAAAATGGGAGGATATTTGAACTCTGCTCACTTGTTTGTATCGAGTATATTGGGAGCCGTTCTCATGGGGGAGGGCACTTCCCTCCGCTTTTGTACCTTGTGTTTGTATACTTGGGGGTCGCAGCTCGTCTCAGCAGGGTTGACATGCGTTCTTCAACCTTCTTTCTTGGCTCAGATCCGCACCATCGGCTTTCTTGCTAAACTTCTGTCCTTTAAGTCTCCTTCTGGACGGGAGCCTCTGTGGAAAGCTGGCTCCCGTCGGCCACCCCTCCTTAAGTCCTTTTTGAATTGTTCACTGTTAATATATAGAAACACAACTGATTTTTGTGTGTTAATTTTTATCCTGCAACTGTGCTGAATTCATTTCATAGTTCTAACAGTTTTTGTGCATGTGTGTGTAATCTTTAGGGTTTTCAGCATATAAAATTATGTCATCTGTAAACAGAGATAATTTGCTTTCTCCTTTCCAATTTGGATTTTTTTTTTTTTTTTGCCTCATTGTTTGGATGGGACTTCAATACTATGTTGAACAGAAGTGGTGAAAGGCATTCTTGTGCTGTTCCTGATCTTAGAGAAGTTTCAGTTTATCACCATTAAATGTGATGTTTGCTATGAGCTTTTCACATATGGCCTTTATTATATTGAGGTAGATTCCTCTCATTCCTACTTTTTTATAGGTGATTTTTTAATCATGGAAAGGTGTTGAAATTTTGTACATGAATCTAAATAGTCATGATTTTTTTCCCATTCATTTTGTTAAAGTGGTATATTACATTAATTGTTTTTTGTATATGGAACCATCCTTGTATTTCAGGACTAAAACCCCACTAGCTTATGGTGTATAATTCTTTTCATATGCTGTTGCATTTGGTTAATTGGTATTTTAAAAAAGATTTTTGAATCAATATTCACCAGGGATATTAGCCTGTAGTTTTAGTTTCTTCCAGTGTCTTTGTCTGGCTTTGGTATCAGGGTAACTAACACTGGTCTCATGTGATTAATTTGGGAGTGTTCCTTCATCTTTAATTTTTTGGGAGAGTTTGTGCAGGATTGGGGTCAACTGTTTGGTAGAATTTGCCATCTAGCCCTGGGTTGTCTTTGTTGGGAGGGTCTTAAACACTGATTTAAATTTCTTTCTTTTTTTCTTTTTTTATTTACAGTGGAATTATCTCTGAGGATTAATTTTCTTACTAGTTTTCAGTATGTTCAGATTTTCTATTTCCCTTGATTCAGTTATGGCCAGTTACATGTTTCTAGGAATTTATTAATTTGAATTAGGTTGTCTGATTTGTTGGCCTACAATTTTCAGAGTATTCTCTTGTTCCTTTCTATTTCTGTAGATTTAGATTTAATAGATTGTGTAGGATCTGATCAATTTCTTTTTTTCTTAGTCAATATAGCTAAATATGTGTGAATTTTGTTGATTTTTTTTTTTTTGAGGAGCCAATTTTTGGTTCATTGAGTTTTCTTCATTATTTTTCTCTTCTCTGTTTTATATATCTTTGATCTTTATTTTCTTTTATCTTCTACCTTTAGGTTTTTGTTTGCTTTTTCCTAATTTCTTAAGGTGTAAGTTTATGTCATTGATTTGAGATCTGTTTTCTTTTCTTACGTAATTGTTTACAGCTGTAAATTTTTCCTTTAAAACAGCTTTTACTGCATCCTGTAAATTCTGATGTGTTGTGTTTTCTTTTGTCTCCAGATAATTTCTAACTTTCTTTGGGATTTCTTCTTTGAGCCGTTGGTTGTTCAAGGGTGTATTGCTTAATTTTCAAGTATCTGGAGATTTTTTCAGTTTACCTTCCATTATAATTCACTTATGATTGGAAAAGATACTTTGTATGAGTTCAGTTTTCTTAAATTGATTAGGACTGGTTTTCTGGCCTAACGTAGTCTGTCCTGGAGAATGTTCCATATTCACATTCCATTGAGAAAAATATATAATATTCTATTGTTTGGTGGAGTGTTCTGTATATGTCTGTTAGGTTCAATTGATCTTTAGTGTTTTTCAAATCCTCTGTCTCCTTACTGATCTTCTGTTTGGTTGTTATATTCATTATTGAAAGTGGGGTATTACAGTCTCCAACTATTATTGTAGACCTATCTATTTTTTTCTCACTCACTCTCTTTTTTGTTCTATTTTTTTCAGAGGTGAGTCTCTCTCTGCTGCCCAGGGTGGAGTGCAGTGCCATGATCATGGTTCATTGCAGCTTTAAACTCCTGGTCCGAAGCAATCCTCCTACCTCAGCCTCTCGAATAGCTGGGACTATGGCCAATGCATATGCCATTGTGTCTGGCTAACTTATTTATCTTTTATTATTTTAAATTGAGAGACGTGCTGTGTTGTCTGAGCTGGGCTTAAACTCCTGACCTCAGTCCTCCTACCTCAGCCTCCCACATCTCCGAGATTATAGGAATAAGCCACTGTGCCCTGATGAGCTATTTCTTCCTTCAATTCTGTCTGTATTAGACCCATATATTTTAGGAGCTTTAATATTTGGCATAACATGTTTCTGATTGTTCTATCTTGCTATTAATTTGACCCTTGTATTTTTATGTAATGCATCTCTCTGTATCTTGTTACAGTTTTTTGACTTAAAGAGTATTTTGTCTAATATTATTTTAGATATGCCTGCTCTCTTTGGCTTGTGTGGAATATATTTTTCCATTCTTTCACTTTCAAGTGAAAGTGCTTAGAAAAAATGTGCTTAGAAAATGAATTCATGTGCTTAGAAAATGAATTTCTTATAGGTAACATATAGTTGGATCCAGACTTCTTATTTTATTTTTATTTTATTTTTTGAGACAGAGCCTCAAGCTGTCACCCTGGGTAGAGTGTCATGGCATCACACCTCCAACTCCTGGGCTCAAGTGATTCTCCCGCCTCCGCCTCCCAAGCAGCTGGGACCACAGGCACCCACCACAACTCCGGGCCATTCTTTGGTTGCAGCCATCATTGTTGTTTGGTAGAACTGGGCTGGATTCAAACCCACCAGCTCAAGTGTATGTGGCTGGCACCCTAGCCACTTGAGCCACAGGCACTGAGCCTTTATTTTGTTTTTTAATCATTCTGCCAATCTATGTCTTTTGATCAGAGAATTTAACACATTTACATGTGAAGTAATCACTGTTTGGGAAGGATTTACGATTGCTATCTTATTTGTTTCTGTATGTCTTATAGCTTTCTTGCCCCTTATTTTCTCTCTATCTCCGTCATCTGATTCATTGATTTTTTTGGCGATATATTTTGATTGTTTGCTTAATTCCTTTTTGTTTATATTTATAGATATTTTGTGGTTACACAGGGATTACCTGTAAAATCCTCAAGTTACTACAATGTGTTTTAAGCTGATACCAACTTAACATCAATTGCATACATAAATGCTATTCCTTTATAGCTCTGCCTCTAGATTTATAATTATTTTTATTCATGTGTCTTTTAAATCCTATGGAAAATGTTGAGTTACAAACCAAAATTACACTTTTACAGTTTATGTATATATATATTTGTTCATGGGTTTATTTTTGCTAGAGAACCTTATGTTTTTATTTGGCTTCAAGTTCCTGACTGGCATCCTTTTATTTTAACTTTAAGGAGTCTCTTTAGCATTTCTTGTAGGGAAGATCTAGTGATAACAGACTTCCTCATCTTTTGTTCATATGGGAATACCATTTGTGCAGAATAGTTTTGCCAGATCAAGAATTCTCTGTTGACAGTTTTTGTTGTTTTTTTGTTTGTTTGTTTGTCTTCTTCCGGCACTTTAAATATATCATACCCCTACCTCTGGTCTACAGAGTGTCTGCTGAGAAATCTACTGGTAGTCTTCTTATTGAGGATACCTTGTGTGTGATGAGTCTCTTTTATCTTGTGGCTTTCAAGACTCTCTTTTTGCCTTTAACTTTCAGTTTGTTTATGAAGTATCTCGGTGTGAGTATTTGGGGGTTTATCCTACTTTGACTTCATTTGTCTTTTCATATTTCTGTGTATTTTCTCAAATTTTACAATTTTAGGCCATTGTTGGGGCAAATAAATTCTTTCCCCCTTTGCCAGATTCAAGGAGATTTTTAAAAATTTATTTAATCAGAATCCCTGTTTAGGAAGGGCCTCTGAGTCCCTCTGGCTGTGGTGAATCTGGGTTGCCCTCTAGTTGCCCCAACCTCCCAGTCATGCCTCCATGAGCTCCTAGCATGTGCTAAGAATGGTCCCAAACTGCCCGTCCTGACATCCCTAGGACCTCCATTTACTCTGCCTTGATGGAGACCTTCTCCCCGATTGCCCCGCCTAGGTGGTGACAAGCATGGCTTTCTTAGCCAAACACAAGTCAGGCTCCTTTGAGCCTCTTCTCAGCTTGGCTGCTGATCTCATTCTAGCAAAGGACCTGCTGTGCCCCCTCACTGTGAACCTAACCCCCATCTCCAGCTAAGCTCCTCTTCCCACTCTTTAAACCTCATCAGATCACTGTTCCCCGACCCCTAACTGATTTCTTCTTAGCATCGCCCATACACTCCCCTATCCTGTCTACTGGCACGAGTCTCCACTTTTCCTTCCTGTATTTGAAGTTGAGCTTAATCTCCTCTCATTGCAGTAGTCTTGGATAAGGTCTTTCTTTCTCCCTGACAGTGGCCTGCCTGTGTGGTGATGGCGCCACTGGCCTGGCCAGCGTAATGCTTGCCGTCTGGCCTGCTTCGTGTCCTACTTTCATCACTGGCTCAGTGAGTTCATCTGTCCCCTGCAGCCCTGTGAAACATACCATCCAACAGTCTTCTCTACACCCAATCTCACCACCATCTTGGCTGGTTTCAGCATCCATGTGGATGGCTCATCCAAAACCCAGCCCTCCCAGTTTGGGGATGGCTTAAGCTTTGAGGACTGTCTCTTCTACTCCACAAAAGCTTCCACTGTACCCCCTGGACTAGAAATGCTTCAGATGCACTCAGATCTTAACGCATCCACACCCTGCCTCTCACTGTGCTCCTTCCCTCCACGTCCTTCCTCTCCTGCTTCTCTGTGTCTCTGAGCTCCCTGGACCTTACCCTCCCTTTTTCCCCCTTGGTCCCAGTCTCTTCCCTATGCAGCCATTAGTGAGGTATGTGCTCCTGGATGCTAGGGAGGAGCTCAGAGAGTGCTTTCATAGTGAAGGATGGGCTGTGTGTGGGCTATATGGGTTAGACACTTATTTTTAACTGTTTTACAGCAGATGCAAAGAAAACATTTTTAGTAGGGAATGCCTTTTCTGATTCATAGCCAGGGGTCCTATGGGCCAGCAGCATACCCTCCTCTGATGAGACCAGTGCCAAAGGCAGAGTTTGGTACATTACCAGAGAATGCGAGTTAGAACAGCACCTGGGCACATGTGGGTCTCAGGGAACACACACCCGTACATTAGGTGTGGCCTCAGGTGCTTGGTGTGTGGTGGGTTCTGCTGCCCTCTCTGCGCTGCCTCCTTCCTTGGTTGTTCCTACGGGGGTTCCTTGAGGTATGCGCTCTACCCACACTCAGGAAGAATAGACTGAGTGAGGTTTGGCCAGTCAGATGATGTGTCCCAGCCATCAATTATGCTGAAGACAAAATGGATCCCCTGTTTTGTAAAAAGAAAAATAATTGTCAAGTGTGTTAGCAGTAGGCACATTTTTATATTTTTCACTTTGGCAATCAGGAACTTAATGAACTAAGTAAAGGGAACTAGGAAAATGCATATATTCGCTCTGAAACATTTCCTTGTTTATGTTTTGAATTTTGCCTGCAAGTACCATGCTTTTAGGAGCCAACTACCATTTTTAAAGGAGAAAGTTGCATTTCTGTTCTCATTTTTCATCTTAAGGGAAAAGAGATGTGTGTTCCTTAAACAAGGTGATTTTGCTGAGGCACGATTGCGGGTGATAGAGGCTAGCTGGAGGAGAGAGGGACAGCTAGCTGAAGAGAGGGGACCCGACTAAAGGCCAGTTTCACAGTAGGAGGCATTGCCTGAGGTCTGTGCACAAGCTTGAAGCTGACCTTGAGATTGCCAGCAACCCATGTGCATGTTGTAGCTGCGTGTGTGTGTGTGTGTCTGTGTGTGCATGCATGCAAGTGTGCATGAGCTCACATGCTTGCACCTGGGAGGAATGGTTCATCACACCCATCCATCCGGTTCTTAAGGGGACCTCTGCCCCTTACTGCTCTCTCCGTGTGCCTGTTGTGGTTGTATGTGTTGTGTGCATGTGCTCACATGCCTGCGCCTGGGAGGAATGGTCCATCATACCCATCTGGTTCTCAAGGGGACCTCTGCCCCTTAAAGGGTCCTTCTCTCCCCACACAAAAGGAAAGTTGAAGAACAATTTGTTCTGCCTCCAGTGAAATGGTGTGTGCTGATTTCTCCCCCAGGAGACGGCCTTTTTCAGGCAGGACTGACCTGGCCGTAGACCTAGCCAGACCCATCTTTTTTCCTTTTCTCTTCTCCCAAGGCCAACACTGGACAAATTGATGATCCCCAGGAGAAACACAGAGTCATCAGCAGCAACCTTGCCCTCATTCAGGTTAGTATCTACCCTGTGAGATTGATGAAGGGCCTCTCCTTTAGAATCTGCATCCAGATCTGGCCAGGTAGAAAGGGTGAAGGCTGGGGAGCCCTTTCCCTGCCCTCTGGACTGGCTCAGCCTGCCTTGGGAGCAGCGCCATACCCCCTGAAGTAGACACCTCTTCAGGGCCCCAGTCCACTCCAGCTTCCCCACTCCCTTTTCCAAGCCAAGCTTCTGGAATGGCTCCCCAGTTATTGACCCTCCTCTTTCTCATCACCTGCACAAGCTATCAGGCTCTCGCTGTGCTTCCCAAGGCCACAGGACTCCCATGATGGATAAATCCTGTCGTTACCTTTGACACACAATCTTATTATACTTACTCTTCCTGGGGCATCTGTGGATCCTTCCTGTCTCTTTGCAAATTCCTTCTCAGCCTTTGAGAGATCCTCTTGCTCCTTAAGTGCTTTATGCTCCTCACAAACTTGTATGTCCTTCTGCCAGGCCCTAGCTTGGCTACGTTCTCATCCTGGTACCTGGTTGCAGGTTCAGGAGGCCCAAGGCAAGGGGAGATGAGGGCAGATGGAAGGCTAGGCCTGGAGCTGGGCAGGCGGAAGCCATGTCCAGCACCTTCTGGGCTGCTCTGGGTGGTGGCAGCACAGGGATCCTGGCCCCTGGGATTAGACAGCCTGTCACTTGTCAGCCGGGTAGCCTTGGGCAGGGCTGTATCTCCCTGGCCATCAAATTAGGATGATAACCACTCTGTATCTCACCTGGCTTCCAGAACCTCTGTGTCTAACTCTCTGCCGGGCATCCCCATGACAGCACAGCCACCTGGCCTCGTTGTCTTCCTTCTTCACACTCGCCTCTCTGGGAGTCCCTGACTCAGTCTAGTTTGGTGGTTGAAAGCTCACTCTGGGAGTCAGCAGTTGAGGGACCTCGGGCAGTTCACTGCACTTCATCTGTGACTGGGTGGTTGGGAAATCATAAGCCTGTGGAGCTGGCTCTGGCCAACACGTGGCTGTTATCCAGTGGTGGTGGCTGTCCTTGGTGGGTGGTCCTTCCCACTTGGCCCAGCTAGAAGTACAGTCACCTGCAGCTGCTTCCTTACAGGCATCCCCTCTGAGGACCTTGCCTCCAAGCTGTGCTTGAATCCAGCTGGCTTTTCCTCCCCCTCCTCCTCTTCCTCTTCCTCCTTCTCCTGCCTGCTTGCCTTGGAAGCTCACCCCCAGCCTCGAACACTGAAGAGCTCTGTACTGTTCTGACTGCTCCTAGGCCAAGAAGCCTCCAGCCTGGCCTCTGCGTGACCGCCTGGGTGGCCTTCTCTAAAACCCAAAGGTGGTTCCTCTCATCCAGGGCTGGGCCTGGCCCTGCCCCTCTCTCTCCCTCCCCATGTCTGTCCTCCACCCTTCGCACCTCCCAGCTCAGCCCTGCAGCTCTCTTTCCTTGGAAGGTCCTTTCTCTTCTTGCTCAGCTGCTGGTGAAGCCATTTATGGCTCCACTCAGGCCTGAGTTTCTGCCTGGCACCAGATGCCACATGCAAGCTGCTTCTGCTGCTCTGGCTGCAGTTCAGTGTTAGGTGTCTCCCCCTCTGCACCCGAGAGGGTCCCATGGTGAGCAACACATCCCTGTGGCTGAGGGGCTGGAGGCACAAATGCAGCTAACCAGAGCCTGGCCAGGGGCAGGTCTTGAATATCTTCACCACAAGTCACACTGTCTGTACTTCTTTGTGTCCATACATAAGCACATTTCCACAGAATGGTTTCCCAACATGTGTTTCCTTAACCCTGCTCTGGGCCACATCCTGGCTCGGCACATAGTCCTGATCATAATAGGGATGTAATTCTGTCTCCTCCATTTAAAAAAAAACTCCCAATTAATATCGACTCATCAGTGGTGCAGTGAATGTTCTGTCATACAAATGTGGGGACTCCACAGCCACCAAGAGCTGGGTCACAAGGGAGCCCTCTCAGCCTCAGCCTACACCCAGGGTGCCCTGAGGTCTTCTTAGTCTTTGACTCACTTGAAAATTCCCTCAGCTCTACCACCCGGGGTGCCCTGAAGTCTTCTTGGTCTTTGACTCACTTGAAAAAATCATATTTCAAAGAAAAATCATACTGCAATGATAACTATATTGCAATTTTACTGAATTTCTTCTTAAGATGACTTCCCACAAGCTCAAAGGGTATGAAGAGTTTAAAGATTTGGACTTTTTTCTTTAGATAGAGTCTCACTTTGTAAAGTGCCATGACGTCACAGCTCACAGCAACCTGAAACTCTTGGGTTCAGGTGATTCTCTTGCCTCAGCCTACAAAGTAGCTAGGACTACAGGCGCCTGGCACAACACCCGGGTATTTTTAGAGATGAGGTCTCACTCTTGCTCAGGCTGGTCTCTAACTCAGGAGCTCAAGCAATCCACCCCTCTTGGGCTCTGAGAGTGCTAGGATTACAGGCATGAGCCACCACGTCCAGCTAAAGATCTAGATTTTTCAGGCTCAGCGCCTGTGGCTCAAGCGGCTGAGGTGCCAACCACATACACCTGAGCTGGCGGGTTCGAATCCAGCCCGGGCCCGCCAAACAACAATGACGGCTGCAACCAAAAAATAGCCGGCTGTTGTGGCAGGCACCTGCAGTCCCAGCTACTTGGGAGGCCGAGGCAGGAGAATCGCTTGAGCCTAGGAGTTGGAGGTTGCTGTGAGCTGTGATGCCACAGCACTCTACCCAGGGCGACAGCATGAGGCTCTGTCTCCAAAAAACAAAAAAAATTAAAAAATATATAAAGACCTAGATTTTTCTTCAAAAGCACTAGCATTAATGTGAACCATATTTGAGTCCATTTTTCTATAATCTCACTAGGACCAAAAGTATTCTTCTAAGCTACCCTTTGTGTTCACCATATGTACGCACATACATGTCCACAAATAATATATAGTTTTCTGTGTTTTAATGTAAAAAGTCCCACGCTATGTTTATAATTCTGTAACTTGTACTTTTCTCTTAATAATGACCATTGAAATTAATTACTTAGCTAGCACTCAGTAAATATAGTAGAGCCTCCATAGCTGACCACCTCCATACACTGACCACCTCCCTAAGTTGTCCTAATTTTCCAACTGTAGTATATGTACTGCTGAAGCAGGTACAAGTTGACCTAATTTTCATAGACCAGACATGCCCCACATGTGCCTATCAGTACCGTAGGCCTAGTTCCTAATGTTGGCCACCTCCATATGTGACCAGTGTGTTACAGTCCTTGGGTTGTCACCTTACAGAGGTTCTGTGCATTAGGTGCTAGTCCTATGTACACATATGGGAGTGTTTCTTTGGGAAAGATGCTGGATCACAGGTATATGGGTAAATTATAGCCAATTTCCTCCCTCCCCAAATTCTTTTTTTTTTGCAGTTTTTGGCCGGGGTTGGGTTTTAACCCGCCACCTCCAGCATATGGGTCTGGCGCCCTACTCCTTTGAGCCACAGGCACTGCCCCCTCCCCAAATTCTTATACCATTATAACCACCATTAATTTATAAGAGAACCATTTTTCTATTATTTGGCAAATAAGTATTTTATCAACCTTTTAATCTCACCTAGTCTGACAAGTTAAAAAAGTAAATCTCATCCATCCATCCATTCATCAGGCATGTCTGAGCACCTGCAAAGGCCGGCCCCATGTTGAGGGAGAAGATCAGCATCACCTACAAATGAATACAATGTCTCCAAACTGGGATTTTGTTTAGAGTTTTCCTAATTACTAAAGAAGTTGATCATCCGTTTTTAGGTCTCAAAAGCCATTTGTGTTTCTTTTACTATGAATTGCCCGTCCATATCCCTTGTATACTTTTCCATCAGGTTTTAAAATAAACTAGACTTCATTATTCTGGACATTAAATCCTGTATTTTTCTTTCTGGATTTTACTTGTATCTTTGAAAGAAGGCCTTCTTCACTAGTCAAAATTTTTAAACGTATTATTCTGCGTTTTCTTTTATTTCATACTTTGGGTTTTTACGTTTAGGGGTGTGTATGAATGATATGAAGTGGGGACCCCTTTTATCCCCCACTAACATACAGATCCAGTTTCCTTTACCCTGTTTATTCAATACTCACCTATTCCATCCTAATTTGAAATGCCACCTTTATCATACAAAATCCTCATAATATTCATGGTTAAATTTTCACATATTAAACTTTCAATATTAATGACTCTGTTCTTGGACTCTGTCCGGTTGATCTAGTTGTCCATTTCTGCCAGTACCACACTGCTTTTATTCTCATAGCTGCAGAATACACATTGAGGCCTGGTGCTATGGCTCACACCTGTAATCCCTGCTACTTGGGAGGTTGAGGCAGGAGGATCATTTGAGGAGCTCAAGAGTTTGAGACCAGCCTGAGCAACATAGCAAGACCCTGTTTCTAAAAAGCAAAAATACACATTGAAAATAAATACACTGAAACTCCCTCTTTGACCTTTCTCAAAATTGTCTTGGCTATTCTCACATGTTTGCTCATCTTTGTGAAGTTTAAAATTTGTCAAGTGCCATGAAAAATCTCGCTGGGACTTTGGATCAAATCACGTAGGTTAACTTGGGGAACATTTTTCCATCTTTACCAAGCTAGCTCTTCTCCTCCCTATTTGTGACTGAGCTCTTCGTTTATGTGGCCTTCTTTAATAACATGATGTAACTTGTTTCTGGGTTGGCACTTGAATTAGGGGTGCCAGTATTTACCTCTAGATTTGGCACCTCCTGGCCCAGCTCTGAAGGGCTCCACAGAGGTGTGTGCCTGGCAGGACAGGGGCACTGGGAGGGTGCGCAGCTGGGGTAGGAAAGGGTCTGAGCAGGAAAGGACAATCAGGGAAGAGGTCTGTGGTGTTCAGAGGCCTCCCACTTGTCTCTGTGGGCATCCCTGGGTCTGTGAGGTCAGCTGCCTGTGTTGGTGGGGGTTGCTGAGCCTAGATCCATGTGGTAGGGTTGTGAGAAAGAGACTATGTGGCCCCAAGCAGGGCCTGAGAAGAAGATAAAGAAAAAGATTGTGTGGTTTAGGATGGCATGCACCAGGGGAGGAGGTGGAAAGCAGTCATTTGCAAGGGAATTGGGTTGAAGGGAGGCGCTGGGTTTTTCCTTGGATTAGTGGGTGTGAGGTTTTAGGGAGAGCAGCAACCTGGCCTCTGAGATGAGCAAGGGGCATGGTGAAGGGCAGGGAGGAGCAGCAGTGGCTGTAGAGACCCTCCTTCATGCTTCTGATTCCTGCCCTGACAGGTGCAAGCCACTGTGGTGGGGCTCCTGGCTGCTGTGGCCGTGCTGCTGTTGGGTTCTGTGTCCAGGGAGGAGATAGACTTGGCCAAAGTGGGGTTGATGTGTGCCAGCAGCATCCTCACTGCCTTCCTCGTGGCCTTCGCCCTGGGTAAGCCCTGCGTACCCCATCCAGTACCCCTCTGCCCCTCTGAGCCCCTACCTCGGGGTTCTTTCTGTTTTCAGTTCCTGAAGGTATGGGGGGGCTGTTAATGGGGCCAGAATGCATATCCTAGAGAGAGTTGGGCTTCCCTGCTTCACCCTCTGCTGTGTGGGGGCCTGGCGGTGGCTCTGCAAATGCCCCTGGCTATCATTCTCCCAGGCTGAGGTCTGATGCTGTCTGTTTAGACAATCAGCCTGCTGGTCTGTGGGCACCTACTGCACATGCCTTACAGACTGGCGTGCAGGCCTGTGATGGCCCCTGAAGGCTGAAGACGTACTAGGGACAAGGCCTGGGTTTGAGCTTGGGAGTCCATCTCTTCAGAGAGCCCTTTTTGACCTGTCTTAGTCCACTTGGGCTGTTGTAATAGGACACCCCAGGCTGGCTTCTAGTGAGGTCCCTCCATGGGTTGCAGATGGTGCCTTCTCGCTCGACGTAAGAGCCAAAGTAGCTCTCTGAGGTTTCTTGAGTGACACTAATCCCATTCATGGAGGCTCCACCCTCATGATGTAATCATCTCCCAAAGGCCCCACCTGCTTATATGATCACTCGGGGAGTATTTCAATCTGTGGATTTGTGAAGCCATGGCGTTTGGTCCACAGCACCTCCCTCTCACAAACACCCTCCTCCTCTCTCCCTTCCCACTGTGCTCTGCTGTGAACTTTTGAGGTCCTCTCTCAGTCTTACCTCCCTGCTAGAATGTCAGCTCCTGGAGGGTGGGACCTGCAGTTATTGCCCTGCCATCTGCTGCTCCTGCCACACACCTGGCATAGCAGGTGCTTAGTATGTGTATGTAGTGGGTGAGAGATGTGACCCCCTCCTGGGGGCCCACATGCTGGTTGGAAAGCACATTTGCCATGTACTGGCCACCTTTGTGACTCCATGGGTGCTGGATGTCTGCTGTGTGCCAGGCACATCCAGGGCTGGGAGGATACACTGAGAACAAAGCATACGGGACTCCAGTTTTTATGTATGTATTCCAGTTGAGAGGCAAACTGTAACAAACTCATGAATGTACAGAAAATTTGAGCAAGTGTCCAGGCCTTCTCTGGTCAACACTAAAGTAGCTTTTGTCTGGTCATGCCTTATTTTAGTATCTTGTTTCATTTACCTCAAGTGCATGTTCTTACACTTGTGTATGGTCTGTTCCCCCATCTGACAAGCATTTCCCCTGATGAGGACAGAGCCTTTTGATTATTGTTACTACTTAAACCAAGGCCAGGCATATAAGCAGCTCCCAAACGATTGTGGAGCAAGTGGACTTTATTCTGGTTCTCTTCTGGATCGTGTGCTGCATGTGGTGGAGCCCAGCAGCATGAACATTTGAACATATCTCTGTTGTCCAGAAACACCACCAGTGTCTCACTGTGGGGCATCAATGTGGCTGTGATGTCATTGTAGTGGCTTCTGATAGGTGCCCCAAAGCACTTGCATCCTTTGTGTGGTCCCTGTGGATTGTCACAGACTCACCAGGCAAACTGTACAAACTCAGATTCAGGTAGAACTGGCATTTCAAAAGGAAATGCAGGACCTGTGACTTAGTCACCAGTTAAGGCACAGGCTGGCTGATGGTGCCAGCTTTAGGGTGGCATAGAGGGGATGGTTCTAATTGTTTTTTGAGTTACAGGGTCCCTGGTAAAGTGTGAAGATGTCAATATCCAGGATAGAGTGTCTTCTTAAATATCCAAGTCCTAGGCAGTGGATAGGGAGCCAGAAGACTGACCACACGTGACCCTCACCTTCAGAACAATGAGTCAAAACAGAAAGGATGCCCTCAGGGGGCATGGCAGCCATGAGGATGCGCCTCTTAGGTCTCCAGTGTCACTCCCTGGGATCCTTCACCAGCTGCTCTTGAAAGCGACATGTTGCTTCCCGGTGCCCAATGCCGATACTGCCTGGTCCCACCAGAGACACGGGTCCCCCAAGGGTGCCTCTGGCAGTCTGGCTGAGCTTGCCTAGAACCACAGTACAGTCGAGGATGCATTCCTGTCTCCCCTCGCTTTCCCCTGGGCCCAGCTGCATCAAGGTTCCTCCCTGTTTTCCCTGACAGGCTTTGTCCCTAATAAATCTCTCACACAGCTGATTACACTTGGCATCTGTTTCTTAGACAACCCAAACAAGCATGGGAGGCCACATACTCAGCCCTTGGGGGCTCCTGCTGCTCAGAGCATCTTTGGAGCCCTCCATGCTGTGTGGGACTGTGAGCTTCCTGTAGTTCCAGGTGATTTGGGAGCCCAGGGAGCCCAGGAGTCACAAAATGTCTAGCTCTCCCAGCCTTCTCAGGCCTCCAGTGAACTGGGAAAAGCTCTGAAAGCCAGGTAGCTTGGCTGCACATCTAGGAGGGGACAGAGGCAGGTTCATGGTTATCCTGGCAACCATCTGCCAGGCCTGTGTCAGTATTGTGCACCCTGTGCCTTCTCAGGGCTATCTAGCTCCCTGGGATTGGAGTCTTCTCTCTGTCCTCTTTTTCTTCAGGAGTACTAATGGTCTGTATAGTGACTGGTGCTCGAAAGCTCAGGGTCAACCCAGACAATGTCGCAACACCCATTGCAGCCAGCCTGGGAGACCTCATCACACTGTCCATTCTGGCTCTGGTTAGCAATTTCTTCTACGGACATAAAGGTAAGGATGGCTTCAAGCAGGATGGACCCTGGGGCAGGAATCTTTTGCACCCAGCCCTTGTGCTGTGACTTGTAATGTGTCCCCCAGATTTCACGTGTTCAAAGCATAATCCTCAACATGGCAGTGTTGAAAGGTGTCTGGGGTAATGGGTGAATGGTTATTGTGGGAGTAGAACCGGTGGCTTTCTAAGAAGAGGAGGAGCTCTGGGGATGTTAGCACACTCAGCCTCTCCACGGGATGGCCTATACCACTCCAGGACTTTGCAGAGAGCCAATACCAGCAAGAAGCCCTTACCGGGTTCCGCTGCTTGACCTGGGCTCCTCATCCCCCATAACAATGAGAAATTTATTTTCTTTATAAGTTAACCAGTTGCAGGAAGTTCTGTGATCAGAAATAGAAAAGGGACTAGAATGGAAAATTGGTACCAAGTAGCGAAGTATTGCTGATGCCACCCTTAAATAATGAGATTAGAAAATATGATTAAGTATAAAGTTTATTCAAGCTCAAAGCTTGAGAATGAAAGTGGAATTTTAAGGAAAAAGAAGGGTTAGTTCCTAAGTTGTTAATAAGAATTTACATAAAATAACAAAAGCTCCTGAGTGGCTGTACACATTGTTCATATCACAGAAATTCTAAGACCATGAAGATAATGGGTAGGCAGTCCCTAGACATGGGTTTCGGGGTGTGACTGAAGTCCCACACTCATGTCTTTCTGGGTCTGATACACTTTGCATTCCTCATGTAATCTCAAGACTGCTCTGAGGTATTTTTCTTTTCTCATTCCTCTCCTTTCCATCAAGATATTTCAAGGCAAGTATTGTAGATGAACGCAAATGGTTTCGGCTCCTTTTATATTCAGAAGCTTAGTCTTGTGTTGTAGGAAGGCTCATTCCCGGATAGTTCCTCTCCCATGTGGTGGTGTGGGAAAAGGATATGTCTCAGTGAATAATTTTAAAAGCACCAAAAGCTGGATTTGGTTGTCATCACAAGTGACAACAGTGAGACCTCAGTCAAATCATTGTAGTCTTTGGAATACTGTGAGTTTAGTTTTGTCTGAAGTAAAAGCATGAGAGATACATGGTAAAAATAAGATACCCAGAGGATTATAATCACAAAGAAAATTTGTATGCCAGAATGGAGAGGGGAAAAAAATCTATCCCCGCAGGGAGTCAACTATAAACATCATGAAGAAAGTTAGAACCTGGTCCTTCTTTAGAGACTTCTTGTAGCTTGGAACTCATTCTGGATAGAGTCCAGATTGTAGGAATGTAATGAAAACTCAAAAACAATGGTCAGGGCTAGAATCTAGTACCAGGTGTCCTGAGGTTGATCTTCTGACACATAATTTCTTTCCCCGGGGTCCCCCATTTCTATCAAAGATAATACTTAGTCGGACCAACTTACTTATAAAATAAGTCGTGGGTGTTTTACATGGCCTGATTATTTGCATAAAGTGTGACAAAGATGGTGAATGTCCATACAGGCTCTTTGCTGGAACATTATAAGAAATTCTGGATTAGACTTTTAAAAGCCTCAAGGCTGGATAAGCCCAGGATTCACCATCAGACTGTGCCTGTGATACTTGTACGGATTGGGTACATTTCACTCTTCTCAACATTCCAAAATATCCTGAGGTTCCTGAGCCTGTCAGAAAGCCACATTCTTTACCTACTGCATGGTCAGGAGCCATGTAGACAAAATCCCAAGTCTGTCATTCCAATGGGCTTTCTTCAGTTCTGTGACGTGAACTTCAATTACTCAAAACAAGCTGGTCATACTTGAGAATATGCCATTCTAGTCAAAGCCTTAGCAGAGTAACCAGATCTCTAGTTGTGTCCTGTTATAAAAGAAAGCTGGTTCTTGTCGAACTTATGGAAATAAGAATACTCATGAAAGTAGTTTCAAGATTTTTGAGAAACCAGGTAGAGAGAAAGGTAAATGTTTCATTCCTATTCACACAAGTATACTTTCGCCAATTGCTGTAAGCTATAAGTAGCTCCAAAGTTTTCTTGACTCTGGTAAAAAATATAAGTAGATACTTTATGAATTACCCACTTTCAGGTGTTCTATTATAAACCACAGAAAATGGACTAAGACGCCACTGTGGCATTCGTAATGAAATTCATTTCTTATAGTCTCAGAGGCTGGGAAGTCCAAGGTCAAAAGGCTGATTCTGGTGAGGGCTTCTTGCTGGCAGAGACCCAGAGTCCCGAGGCTGCACAGGACATCGCCTCAGGTCTCTGTTTCTCTTTTTATAAAACCACCAGTTTCCTCCCACCATGGTAACCCACTAATCCATAAATGGATTAACCCATTTATAAAAGCAGTGCCCTCATGATCCAATGACTTCTTAATCCCCCCACCCCAACTTCAATATGGTTGGGGATCAAGATGTGAAATTTGGGAGACATATTCATTCTGGCTCGGCCTCCACACAGTCTCTATCATTTTCCCATGCACAATACACAAGTTTCACCTTCATAGCCCCAAATCCTTAACTTGTTTCTCATTTTCTCTCTGAAAAGAGAAAGTGAAATCACTGTAGCTTAAGTGAAAAACCTGTTATCTTTGTATCTGGCCAGATTCTGAAGCTCGGTTCAATTGGCAAATCTAAATTTTCCTCTTGAGTGATCAAAATTCCTCCTATTGAGTCTTTCTGGTCATTCCACAGGAAACTATAAATTGCTCCATCATCCTTCTGTAGCTGAGCTTTCTTCCGCAGGCTGAGACCGACCACATATGGACTAAGGCCTGAGGCTGGTCTGTGCACATCTGTGTACCCCAGCAGGGATGGCATGGGGTGGGGAGGGTAGCAAAGGGCATGTGGTGACAGCTTCTCAGGAGGTGTCCTAGACAAGGGCAGAGCTCTGGTTTATCACTGTCCCGTGGGAATATGGACATAGAAATTACTCATTTTTATCCTTTGGCAACTGAAGCAGACAAATAAAACAGCTGTGATTTGGAGCATGCTGAGGGGCAGTGGGGCCCTTTCTGCCCCAGCTCTGGACCATCTCCTTGCCATCCCTGGTATGGCCTGTCAATTCCAGTATTTAATCATCAAGCAAGGTCTCAAAGTTCACACAGGTGGCAATGAAGATCTGTAAGGAGGGCGGTGCCTGTGGCTCATCGAGTAGGGCACCGGCCACATATACCGAAGGTGGTGGGTTCGAACCCGGCCTCGGCCAAACTGCAAAACAGAAAAATAGCCAGGCATTGTGGTGGGCGCCCGTAGTCCCAGCTACTCGGGAGGCTGAGGCAAGAGAATCACCTAGGCCCAGGAGTTGGAGGTTGCTGTGATCTGTGTGATGCCACGGCACTCTACCGAGGGCAATAAAGTGAGACTCTGTCTCTTAAAAAAAAAAAAAAAAAAAAAAAAAAAAAATATCTGTAAGTATAAAAAAAGATGACAAAATTTAAATTTAAGAAAAGGAGATTTGTGTATGGGTTAATTATTTGAGTAAGTTTCTCCAGGCCCTGTCTCTCAGCTCCATGTTGTGCCATATGCTTATTCCCATGTGTGACTGAGCACTTAGATATTAAATCACTGCTCTATGGCTCACCTCTCCAGTGAGACAATGAACTTAATCTGTGGCGCACATTCTGGGACTGGCCCAAATTAGAGAAATCTTCACAGACTGAGGACTGAGCAGCTGACAGTGGTATCTGCTGGGGGCAGATGGGCATCCAGTTTGCCCACTGGGGAAGTATGCATTACCACGCAGGGAAGAAACTGAGGCAGGATCTCTGTGGGGGCTGTGAGTGATCGTGGAAAACTTGGACTCAAAAGTTTCCGGAGCATTTGAAGCCACTACATAGAGCTAGCTGGGCCTACCTCCTGTCCTGGGATGGCACAGAGGCTGGTCACTACTGCTACAAAGTACTTGGGCACCTATGACAGAGAAACAGATGCGATTCTTTAGTACAGAGAAAGAAAGAGGGGAGAGGAATATTCTTAGTGATACTGCCTGGGGGCGGGGGAGGGCATGCGACACAGACTCACGCCTGAGCACCCCTGAGAGTTGGGCTCCTTGGCAGGTGAACCAAGGGTGGGGGTGAGAGGACTATCCCAGAAAGTCAGGGTCGTGTTCTGTTTGCTTGAGGAAGGTGAGACTCACACATGGAACACAATACAGGAAGGAGAGGGAGGGGAACATATGAGGTTCCCCAGGGGGGTCAGCCTGGCCTGCCTCCAAGTGACAGTTGACCAATGCCAACCCCAGTCCTTTTTTGCTGTCCTTCTACCAGTTGGAGAAGATGAGTTGGGGGCATAATAAGCTACCAGCCTGACTGTGATTGGCACCTTATGGGAGACGCAGGTGCCAGGGACGTCACCTTGGACTGGCCTCATCTGAGAGCATGATTGGCATCCCATAGCCACTTTGGCTTTCTGCAGACCTGGGCCTAAGCCTTGGCTTGGCTGTGTGTCTTGGGCAGCCACCGTTTTGTGCTAGTCTCCTCCTGGTGCCTGTCTGGGAAGGGCTATTGAGAGCATGAAATGAGGTCATGTGTAAAGTGCTGAGCACAGTGCTGGCACAGGGAACATCCCAGAGGTGGTACTGCTCATCCTGACAGGAACATCAGAGTGGTAAGAGATGGAGCAGTGTGCTAAATTTATGTGGGAAAATAGCAAAAATGTCAGAACAGTGGAGGTGAATGTGGCAGGAACAGAAGACAGAGAGGAGCTTTCCTAGTTGCTTGATGGGATGGTGAAGGGTCTTTGGAAAATGTGGTGGGTGGTACTCCGTGGTGTACATGTGCCACATTTTATTAATCCACTACCATGTTGGGAGCACTTGGGTTGATTTCATATCTATCTGCATGAGGAAGTGACTCAAACTGCACAAAAGTAAATCATGTAACAGAAACAGTTGTACCCCCACAATATTCTGAAAATTAAAACAAAGGTGGGTGGGGAATAAAGTGTGATGGAGCAGGAGTTTCCTCAGACTTCTAGTGTCCTTCATTCCCAGCCTGCTTTTCCCCTGGGCAGCTCAGGCCCTTCCCCAGCCAGGCCTGCCCCCTGCATTGTCCCATGAGCTGTGTGCGTCCACTCTCTTTTTGCAGACAGCTGGTTTCTGATGCCACTGGTCTGCATTGGCTTTGTGGCTCTGATCCCCCTGTGGGTCCTCATCGCCAAGCAGAGCCCACCTGTCACAAAGATCCTGAAGTTTGGCTGGGTCCCCATCATCCTGGCAATGGTCATCAGCAGGTATGCTGGGTCAGCGCCACCCCATCTTGCCTCCTCCTCCCTGAGTACCAGCAAGCCCCGGGAATGGGTGACATTCAGTGTCTGGGAGGTTGGGGTCAGCAGTGAAATGCGGGAACCCTCAGTACTGCTTGGGTCATACCTTGCTACTTTTATGTCTCTCTTTCACCACGAACCCTGGGCCTATTTCTTCTAAGAGAGGCCACCTTGTTCACAAGTGTCAGAGCAGTGGGGATCCAGGAGGAGCCAGAGCTGGGAGGGTCAGACAGGGGCTCCAGACTCCAGGGCCCTGCTCCACATGGTGGTGCCATGGGATCTGGCCCTTGGGCTGCAGCTGCCAGACCTTCACTGTTCCATCCTTGCTTCGGCTGCAGGCAGGGTCTCTGTTACTCACACACACGCCAGGTGGGAAAATAGCAAAAATGTCAGAGAAGTGGACTGTCACTGTCCACGGCATGGCTGCTGTGGGATAGTATCCTGGACCCTTTGGCTTTCCACCCTCAGCCTTGCTCGTGAGGCCCCTTTTCTGCTGGCAGACTGTGACGGGGCCTCCCCAGTTCACTCTGATGTGTCTTCCTGGCTCTGACTCTCAGGGAGAAAAGGTTGCAGTGCAGCTGTGTGTGCTTCCAGAAGGCTCCTCGCCTCTTAACACAAATTGACCCAACTTCTCCAGGGCTCTGTGAAGTCCTGAGGGGTGGGAACACCTTTGCTAAAGCACGACTGCCCGTGAGGCAAGTGTAGCATTTCCCCAGAAGAAAGGGTGGCACCAGGCGACACTTGTGCAGGTTGTGTTTTCACTAAAGAGCATCATTGTGCAGTTCAGGAGCTGTCAGGTGAGGAGGCCTAGCCAGCTGTGTGGCCTCAGAAAGGTAGTCGTTCATTTGTCCTAGAATGGGGTGGCATTCCCTGATAGCTTCTGGAGCAGCTGAGACTCAGAGCAGAGGTAGAGATGGAAAAGCTTGGTGAGGTGCAGAGGACACAGGGAAACCAGCTTGTCTGCAGCAGATACTTGTGTAGGGGAAGGAGTGTCTGCCCAAACTGGGAAGCCAGGCTGATGGGGCGTCTGGTGCAGAGGTTTGCAGGGATCCTGTTAGTGGAAACTCCCTGATTGTGGAACTGCCGTCTGCTCTCTCCCCAGTTTTGGAGGGCTCATTTTGAGCAAAACCATTTCTAAGCAGCAGTTCAAAGGCATGGCCATATTCACTCCCATCATATGCGGTAAGTATTGGAGAGGGCCCCTGGGCTGGGTTGGACCTAAACAGCAGACTTCAAGGGCACTTGGGCAGCTGACCTGCAGAGGCTGTGGTTTTCTTGAGGTGGAAGGAGACTTGGGGAGGAAGTCCTGCACTCTGCTCTTGGCAGGGCTAACTTGGTTTCCCATGGTGTCAGCAAAGCTCCTGCTCTCTGAACAGAACCAAATCCCATGTCTTGAAGGTCCAGAGTTTAACACAGGCTTGGTTGGCACCTGCTGACTTGAGTGTGGCCTTCAGAGCTAGAGTGTTGGGCTCTTGCTGACATTAAAACTCAGACATGCACATTTAAAACTCTGGATTTCTGTCTTCTTAAAAATTAAGGCTGTTACAATACTGGGCTGAAGCTGATTCAGGGCCTGCGTGTTCCAGTTTTCCCTAATCGTCACCATGCCCTGTTGTCATACACCTGACCCTCTTCACTTATTTACCTCCTAGGCTTAGATTCTGTGGGTGTTTGTGTTGTGTCTCTTAAGCAAAGTTTGGCTTGGTGTCTGGTGTCTGATAAGGCCCTGTAAATGGAACTAACCACTTAGGAGAGTAACCAAATGTATTTCCCAGTTTGCTCGGTCCCCGGGACCTGACCTTCTGGGCCTGCAGAAACAGGCTTCAGATGCCCGTGGGCAGCCCCTGCCTGTCCAGAGTCTCTCCTCGACCTCCGTGGGGGACCATACCTTGCTCCTTGCATCAGGGCCACCCCAGCACATGTGCACTCTGGTAGAGTCCCACAAGGCCTCCCCATGCAGTGAGGATGGCAGCAGATGGCATGTAAGCGTGGAAGGATCTCCTCGGATGGATCAGCAACTCAGTTGCCTTCAGGGACCAAGCACACTATTTAAATGAATTAAGCAGCAAGGACACAGCTAGCCATTAAGGAGTGGTGGGGAGTCATGTGTGCTAATCTGAAGGGACTGGTACCTGCCCCGCTCCAGCCAAGTGTTGCCTGGTGGGATGTCGACTCAGAGTTGCCAGAACTGACTTGTTCAGAGAAGCCAGGAATCTGGAGTAAGGCCCCAATTTGTAAATGTTGCCACTTAATTTGAGGGCTTTTCCCCCTCTTTTTCTTTTTGAAATCACATATGGGCCAAGCAAAACATATCTGCAGTCATCCTCTGCCCGAATGCCATTCTTTGCATCCTCTAGAGCTGCCCAGGTGGTTAGTCTCTTCCCTGGAGGTCACTGGTGCATGTTGGGCCCAGTTATGGATAGCTGTCCATGGCACTGAGGACATAGTATGTAGGTAATCCCCACCTCTGTCGGCCCCCCCTAAAGAGAGCTGTCACATGGGCAAGCCCTGTTCTCTGCCAGCCCCTGCCTCTGCTCCCACAAAAGAGTTACTTAGCATGGTCTTTGTAAGCTGAGCCATCTGGCCTTGGCCAAGTTTGAAACCTTTACCTCACCCTTTGGAAGCCAAGAGCCTCAGCGAGAAGCTTCAGAATTTCCAGAGCACAAATGTGCTCATGGTTTTCTGGGCCTCCTGACTCTGCTTCTTTGGGTCCTGTTTGTGTCCTGTCTCATCAATCTACACATGACCCCAGCCTCCCCTACATTTCTCCTATGGACACCTGCTCCATGTACCCCACGCATCCGTGAATGTGGGATTGTGCTCTAACATTTAGGACCACCAGAGAGGGACTCACATAGCTCACAAATTGGAATCATGCAGCAGAAAATGTCTTCCTAAAAGCCCCCAGGGTACCCAGCATGACAGTTGTCCAAGGCACTTCTCTTGGGACTGGCCTGCTTTTGTCACCATGTGATCATCTCTCTCTTCCCCTCCCCTCCCCACTCTTATCCACTGTTTTTTTTCCTTTCCTTCCCACGTTGAGGTGAAAAAAATAGTTTTAATTTTTTCAGATATTCCGTCCTGTAGTCTGGGTCCTGTCCATTCCTGTGACCTTGAGGTCTAACTCTTACTCAGAGGGGCTTACCATGCTCTTGTTAGACCTCTCCACCCCTTCCCTGCTCTCCTTAATCCTCCCTTCCTCCCTCCCTTCTTTCCTTCCTTCCTGAATTTCTGAATTCCTTCCCTCTAAGCAACAGAAATTCATTGAGAAGCTACTTTGCCAGCCACACTTCCCTCCCTTTAAGAGGTACCAGCAGTTGCTAATTCAGTGCCACTCTCAGGAGGTCTGGGCCGCCCTGACTTGGTGCCAAACAAGATCTGTGGTCACTGGGAGGGAAGGAAAAGATACCAATCAACCAAACAAGGCTTCCTGGAGGAAGTGAACTTAAAATAAGGGACATAACCCAGAGAAGGTGGCAAAGAAGAAGAAACCAGACCTTTTTTCTCACAGGTGTTGGTGGCAATCTGGTGGCCATTCAAACCAGCCGAATCTCCACCTATCTACATATTTGGAGCACACCCGGGGTCCTACCCCTTTGGATGAAAACCTTCTGGCCCAACCCATGTTCCACTTTCTGTATGCCAGGTGGGTCTGGTGTTTTTAAACAAGTAAAAGTTGATTTTGTGGAGTATAGCGATAGATGCCTGATGCCTTGCACTGATCACCTTCCAGGCTCAGCTCCTCCTCCTGGAGACCTGACTCCCTAACCCTGCCTCTCGTCCATTCAGACATTCAGGTATTTATTGAATGTCTATCAGGCACTGGATAACAGAGGGGAAATAGAAACTGCTGATTTCTTGCCCTTAGAAGCAGATAGACACAAAACAAATGAGTGTGTAATTACAAATTGTGGTATGTTCCACAAGGGAGAAGTGCAGGGTACAATAAAATAAAGAAAGGAGATCCTCAGCCTGGGAGGGGGAGGAGAGCTCCTGCCCCCGGCCACAGTTTTTTCTACAGCGTTTCACTGAAGTAGTTGCTGTGTAAAACTTCTCTGCTGTCTCTTTACTGGACCTTTAGCTAAAAACTATGGAGTCTTTTTTTTTTTGTCCGTTCTCATTGACATTTCTGGGTTGCTGATGTGTCCGGGACCCAGTCTGGACAAAGCAGACAATTCAAGGAACTCACCACCGTGTTGTTCAATGCTTCCTGAAGATCCTAGCCAGCCTGCCTTCTTTCTCTACCTTTCAGAATCTTCTTACATTTGTTTCATGTATTATATGCATGGTTTTTACTTGTACTTAGTGGGAGGAATAGGAGGAAGTGTGTCTTGCCCATCTTTTCCAGAAATGAAAGCCCCCATTATATTTTCTCACTGGTCATTTACGTACAGAAAGGCTATTTATTTTTCTGTTGTAATTTATGTGCCAAAACATTTTACTAAATTCCTATTGTTTTCATAGTTTTCCTATCGATTTTCTTGAGTTTTCATGCCAGTCGCCAATAGTAACTTCTTTTTTTTTTTTAATTATTTTTTATTGAGTCATAACTGTGTACAATAATTCAGTCTTGGAGTACAGTGTGCAGGCTTCCCATACAATCGGAGATAGTTTTATCAACCTGATTAATATAACATTCATGATATTTTCTCATTTACTATGTGAAAACAATTTTGATCCGTATTTAGAAGATTTCTCCTGACCCTTCACATATGCACCACAAGTATGATCTCACCCTTTATCATCTCTCCCCCCACCCTCTCGCTCCCCTTCCCTCCCTCACCCCTTTCCCCATCTTATTGTGCAATAAGTGGGTTGTAGCCTTCGCTTGAAAGATGTAAATTTGCTTCATATTAGGGGCGTATACATTGGATACTTTTTCTTCCATTCTAGAGATACTTTGCTAAGGAGAACATGTTCCAGCCCCATCCATGTCAATATGAAAGAGGAAAAGTCACCATCCTTCTTTAAGGCTGCATAATATTCCATGGTATACATGTACCA